>JAXIVJ010000014.1:605211-655211 GCA_036785665.1 Chirona hameri | reverse complement strand
TCTGGATCCCATGGGAGCAAAGGTCGACTGTAGACCTTTATCACTGAATTCTGGCACACAGGATATGTTTAAATTTCGTCAAATCTAATGAAACCTCATGTTGCTTACCTCAATCTGCTTCCTGCGCTCGATAATATCGATGGTAATCTCTTCTTGTCGGATCTTTTGCTTCTCTTTCGCCGCCTGCAGTTCGTAGGCCAGCTCGGCTTCTGCTTTCTGGAGCCAGGGGAGGGAACGTCACTGCTCCGCCAGGTCAGAACTCAGATCGACATGCCAACAAAACCCGACACCAGAACCGGCAGTGACGCCAGGCGTTCTCTGCCAGAACCAAAAGACAGTGGTAATCCACCGCCGAGCAGAGCAAATCCTGCGTCTGACTATGTGTGTGTGTGTGGGGGGGGGGGGGGGGGCAGACTGGTTATTGATTCGACTCTGTTCGAATCGATTGGAATAGCTCAATTAAAATTCCTTGAATAAAAATAAAAAATACCACCAGATCTTTTGATTCATGAATTATCGTGATTGAATCAAAACCCGCATGGAATCAAGGCTGATTGAATCAAAAGATTCAACGATTCTTAACGATTCAAGTGCACATGGTAAAATGTGCAAATACAATGTAGTCCCAGTGGCTACATTCATTTATACTGAAATATTATTACTGTAACAATGTTTTAATGATCATATATATGTATGTTTCCATTTGTATTGATGACATAAATTCAACATATATATTTAAATGTTGAACCAAACGTGACTCAAGCAAAATGTTTTTTTTTATTCTTTGAATCGGAAAGAATCAACAAGAAAATAATCAATCAATCATTTGTATCCATAATTCGAACGGTGATTGAATCATTCAGGTTCCAAAATGCATCTTGATTGAATCGTTCCAAAAAAGTTGAATCAATAACCAGTCTGGTGGGTGGTGGGTGGGGGTCGCTGTCCCCGTGAGCATGCTTATGGTGGGTGGTGGGTGGGGGTCGCTGTCCCCGTGAGCATGCTTACCACGGTGTTAACCTCGCGGTCGAACTCTTCCTTCTGCAGTCTGAAGAGCTTGGTGCTGTCGGCCACCTTGGTGTCCGTCCCGTACTTGACGTCCATAGCGGCCCTCTCACACTCGGCCTCCTGCGAGGGCACACGGGCAGCGTCCGGGTCAGGTCAGCTCAGGTCACACAAGCAGGACCAAGGTCAGGTCAGGTTAGACATGTATAATCAAAGTCAGATAATAAACATCCTCATAAAAGTCATTAACAATGGCCAAAAACAGCAAAACTGTTCAAAATGCAAGAACATATACAGCAAAAATACCTACCCTCGTACAATAAATTTCCGAAAACTCTCGAAATTAATTGCATGGAATGCATCAAATATTTCTGAAAATTCGAAGTAACTTTATTATAAAATGCATACTTAAGTATTGCAATACAATACAGCCTGAACGCACTATGTATCTGTCGGTTACATCCAAGCACCAGGCGACACCAGCCTCTTCAAGAGCCCTGCTTATTCCATTCCCACCCACGCAGCCCCTGATCCCCGCCCCACCCGTCCCCTGATCCCCACCCCACCCCGATACTGATCCCCGCCCCGCCACTGATCCCCGCCCCACCCGTCCCCTGATCCCCGCCCCACCCCGAACTGACCCTGATACCCGCGTCCCGGACGGCCATGGCCACGCCGATCGTCGCGTCGCGTTTGACGATGGCCGTCTGCGGACGGCCCAGCGACGACAGGTAATCGACGCCGTCATACACGTCCTTGATGGTGAAGCTGAGGATCTCGATCCCCATGCGGCCGACGTCGGGCGAGGCCACCTCGCGCACCAAGGCGGCGAACTGGTCCCGGTCCTTGAACACCTCCTCCACGGAGAGAGTGCCTGTCGACGGCAGGGGCGCACCGTACGGTAAGACGCGGGGCCACAGCCAGTCACGCACAGGGTGAAACGCGGGGCCACAAGCAGTCACGCACAGGGTGAAATGCGGGGCCACAAGCAGCCACGCACAGGGTGAAACGCGGGGCCACAAGCAGTCACGCACAGGGTGAAACGCGGGGCCACAAGCAGTCACGCACAGGGTGAAACGCGGGGCCACAAGCAGTCACGCACTGGGTGAAACGCGGGGCCACAAGCAGTCACGCACAGGGTGAAACGCGAGGCCACAAGCAGTCACGCACAGGGTGAAACGCGGGGCCACAAGCAGTCACGCACAGGGTGAAACGCGGGGCCACAAGCAGTCACGCACTGGGTGAAACGCGGGGCCACAAGCAGTCACGCACAGGGTGAAACGCGGGGCCACAAGCAGTCACGCACAGGGTGAAACGCGGGGCCACAAGCAGTCACGCACAGGGTGAAACGCAGGGCCACAAGCAGTCACGCACAGGGTGAAACGCAGGATGGCAGGCAGGGTACCATGCACAATCACACGCAGAGTAAAACGCAGAGTAAAACGCAGAGTAAAACGCAGAGTAAAACGCAGGGTAAAACGCATAGTAAAACGCAGAGTAAAACGCAGTGTAAAACGCAGGGTAAAACGCAGGGTAAAACGCAGGGTAAAACGCAGGGCAAAACGCAGGGTAAAACGCAGGGTAAAACGCAGGGTAAATCGCAGGGTAAAACGCAGGGTAAAACGCAGGGTAAAACGCAGGGTAAAACGCAGGGTAAAACGCAGGGTAAAACGCAGGGTAAAACGCATGGTAAAACGCAGGGTAAAACGCAGGGTAAAACGCAGGGTAAAACGCAGGGTAAAACGCAGGGTAAAACGCAGGGTAAAACGCAGGGTAAAACGCAGGGTAAAACGCAGGGTAAAACGCAGGGTAAAACGCAGGGTAAAACGCAGGGTAAAACGCAGGGTAAAACACAGGGTAAAACACAGGGTAAAACACAGGGTAAAACACAGGGTAAAACGCAGGGAAAACGCAGGGAAAACGCAGGGTAAAACGCAGGGTAAAACGCAGGGTAAACGCAGGGTAAAACGCAGGGTAAACGCAAGGTAAAACGCAGGGCAAAACGCAGGGCAAAACGCAGGGTAAATCACAGGGTAACACGCAGGGTAAATCACAGGGTAAAACGCAGGGTAAAACGCAGGGTAAAACGCAGGGTAAAACGCAGGGTAAAACGCAGGGTAAAACGCAGGGTAAAACGCAGGGTAAAACGCAGGGTAAAACGCAGGGTAAAACGCAGGGTAAAACGCAGGGTAAAACGCAGGGTAAAACGCAGGGTAAAACGCAGGGTAAAACGCAGGGTAAAACGCAGGGTAAAACGCAGGGTAAAACGCAGGGTAAAACGCAGGGTAAAACGCAGGGTAAAACGCAGGGTAAAACGCAGGGTAAAACGCAGGGTAAAACGCAGGGTAAAACGCAGGGTAAAACGCAGGGTAAAACGCAGGGTAAAACGCAGGGTAAAACGCAGGGTAAAACGCAGGGTAAAACGCAGGGTAAAACGCAGGGTAAAACGCAGGGTAAAACGCAGGGTAAAACGCAGGGTAAAACGCAGGGTAAACGCAGGGTAAAACGCAGGGTAAAACGCAGGGTAAAACGCAGGGAAAACGCAGGGAAAACGCAGGGAAAACGCAGGGTAAATCGCAGGGTAAAACGCAGGGTAAAACGCAGGGTAAAACGCAGGGTAAAACGCAGGATAAAACGCAGGATAACACGCAGGGTAAAACGCAGGGTAAAACGCAGGATAAAACGCAGGGTAAAACGCAGGGTAAAACGCAGGGTAAAACGCAGGGTAAAACGCAGGGTCACACACAGGTCACATGCAGGGTCACATGCAGGGTCACATGCAGGGTCACATGCAGGGTCACATGCAGGGTCACATGCAGAGTCACATGTAGGGTCACACAGGTCACACGCAGGGTCATATGCAGGGTCACACAGGTCACACACAGGTCACACGCAAGGTCACATGCAGGGTCACACAGGTCACACACAGGTCACACACAGGGTCACATGCAGGGTCACACGACAGGCATATGGCGGTTGGGCCAGCTAGGTGACGGACAGCAGTCCAGCAGCAGATCTCCTGGCGGCGCTCGCTATCAGGAGACAAGTGCAACCAAGCACAGCAGTGGGTTCTCCGGCAGCAGTGTTCCGGACGAGGTCCGACTAGAGATACGTCAAGTCAGTGGAGCAGCTGCAGTACAGCAACGGAGCCGAACTCGCGGCACGCGGCTGGTCAGAACTCTGATCGAGCGAGGATCCAGCGATTTGCGGCCATGTCCAGTGACTGGACACCACCTATGACTGCGCCGAACTCGCGGCACGCGGCTGGTCAGAACTCTGATCGAGCGAGGATCCAGCGATCTGCGGCCATGTCCAGTGACTGGACACCACCTATGACTGCGCCGAACTCGCGGCACGCGGCTGGTCAGAACTCTGATCGAGCGAGGATCCAGCGATTTGCGGCCATGTCCAGTGACTGGACACCACCTATGACTGCGCCGAACTCGCGGCACGCGGCTGGTCAGAACTCTGATCGAGCGAGGATCCAGCGATCTGCGGCCATGTCCAGTGACTGGACACCACCTATGACTGCGCCGAACTCGCGGCACGCGGCTGGTCAGAACTCTGATCGAGCGAGGATCCAGTGATTTGCGGCCATGTCCAGTGACTGGACACCACCTATGACTGCGCCGAACTCGCGGCACGCGGCTGGTCAGAACTCTGATCGAGCGAGGATCCAGCGATCTGCGGCCATGTCCAGTGACTGGACACCGCCTATGACTGCACTGGGTTGGGAGTGCGCCGACCGTGCCGTGACTGGATTGTGACTGGATTGCGCCTGGGTAGTGGGTACTCTGGGAGAATGTCCATACTCTTACCGAGAATGGCTCGCAGGTGGCCCTCCAGTAGTGGATACTCTGGGCCTGCTCTTACCGAGAATGGCTCGCAGGTGGCCCTCCAGTAGTGGATACTCTGGGCCTGCTCTTACCGAGAATGGCTCGCAGGTGGCCCTCCAGTAGTGGATACTCTGGGCCTGCTCTTACCGAGAATGGCTCGCAGGTGGCCCTCCAGTAGTGGATACTCTGGGCCTGCTCTTACCGAGAATGGCTCGCAGGTGGCCCTCCAGTAGTGGATACTCTGGGCCTGCTCTTACCGAGAATGGCTCGCAGGTGGCCCTCCAGTAGTGGATACTCTGGGCCTGCTCTTACCGAGAATGGCTCGCAGGTGGCCCTCCAGTAGTGGATACTCTGGGCCTGCTCTTACCGAGAATGGCTCGCAGGTGGCCCTCCAGTAGTGGATACTCTGGGCCTGCTCTTACCGAGAATGGCTCGCAGGTGGCCCTCCAGTAGTGGATACTCTGGGCCTGCTCTTACCGAGAATGGCTCGCAGGTGGCCCTCCAGTAGTGGATACTCTGGGCCTGCTCTTACCGAGAATGGCTCGCAGGTGGCCCTCCAGTAGTGGATACTCTGGGCCTGCTCTTACCGAGAATGGCTCGCAGGTGGCCCTCCAGTAGTGGATACTCTGGGCCTGCTCTTACCGAGAATGGCTCGCAGGTGGCCCTCCAGTAGTGGATACTCTGGGCCTGCTCTTACCGAGAATGGCTCGCAGGTGGCCCTCCAGTAGTGGATACTCTGGGCCTGCTCTTACCGAGAATGGCTCGCAGGTGGCCCTCCAGTAGTGGATACTCTGGGCCTGCTCTTACCGAGAATGGCTCGCAGGTGGCCCTCCAGTAGTGGATACTCTGGGCCTGCTCTTACCGAGAATGGCTCGCAGGTGGCCCTTCAGTAGTGGATACTCTGGGCCTGCTCTTACCGAGAATGGCTCGCAGGTGGCCCTCCAGTAGTGGATACTCTGGGCCTGCTCTTACCGAGAATGGCTCGCAGGTGGCCCTCCAGTAGTGGATACTCTGGGCCTGCTCTTACCGAGAATGGCTCGCAGGTGGCCCTCCAGTAGTGGATACTCTGGGCCTGCTCTTACCGAGAATGGCTCGCAGGTGGCCCTCCAGTAGTGGATACTCTGGGCCTGCTCTTACCGAGAATGGCTCGCAGGTGGCCCTCCAGTAGTGGATACTCTGGGCCTGCTCTTACCGAGAATGGCTCGCAGGTGGCCCTCCAGTAGTGGATACTCTGGGCCTGCTCTTACCGAGAATGGCTCGCAGGTGGCCCTCCAGTAGTGGATACTCTGGGCCTGCTCTTACCGAGAATGGCTCGCAGGTGGCCCTCCAGTAGTGGATACTCTGGGCCTGCTCTTACCGAGAATGGCTCGCAGGTGGCCCTCCAGTAGTGGATACTCTGGGCCTGCTCTTACCGAGAATGGCTCGCAGGTGGCCCTCCAGTAGTGGATACTCTGGGCCTGCTCTTACCGAGAATGGCTCGCAGGTGGCCCTCCAGTAGTGGATACTCTGGGCCTGCTCTTACCGAGAATGGCTCGCAGGTGGCCCTCCAGTAGTGGATACTCTGGGCCTGCTCTTACCGAGAATGGCTCGCAGGTGGCCCTCCAGTAGTGGATACTCTGGGCCTGCTCTTACCGAGAATGGCTCGCAGGTGGCCCTCCAGTAGTGGATACTCTGGGCCTGCTCTTACCGAGAATGGCTCGCAGGTGGCCCTCCAGTAGTGGATACTCTGGGCCTGCTCTTACCGAGAATGGCTCGCAGGTGGCCCTCCAGTAGTGGATACTCTGGGCCTGCTCTTACCGAGAATGGCTCGCAGGTGGCCCTCCAGTAGTGGATACTCTGGGCCTGCTCTTACCGAGAATGGCTCGCAGGTGGCCCTCCAGTAGTGGATACTCTGGGCCTGCTCTTACCGAGAATGGCTCGCAGGTGGCCCTCCAGTAGTGGATACTCTGGGCCTGCTCTTACCGAGAATGGCTCGCAGGTGGCCCTCCAGTAGTGGATACTCTGGGCCTGCTCTTACCGAGAATGGCTCGCAGGTGGCCCTCCAGTAGTGGATACTCTGGGCCTGCTCTTACCGAGAATGGCTCGCAGGTGGCCCTCCAGTAGTGGATACTCTGGGCCTGCTCTTACCGAGAATGGCTCGCAGGTGGCCCTCCAGTAGTGGATACTCTGGGCCTGCTCTTACCGAGAATGGCTCGCAGGTGGCCCTCCAGTAGTGGATACTCTGGGCCTGCTCTTACCGAGAATGGCTCGCAGGTGGCCCTCCAGTGTCTGGAGCACGGTGTCCTTGACGTCGTTGACAGACCTGCCCAGGAACTGCTCGAAGGCCTGTTTGAGCAGGTCCTCCTGTTTGATGAACTTGCACTGCGCCACGCCGGTGACGGTAAGCGGCACGCCATAAGACGTCTCCACCCGGTCACACATTGGGTTCAGAGTCATGACCTGGCAGAAACAGAGTCAGAGTCAGAGGCAGCCATAAGACGTCTCCACCCGGTCACACATTGGGTTCAGAGTCATGACCTGGCAGAAACAGAGTCAAAGTCAGAGGCAGAGTCAGCCATGAGACGTCTCCACCCGGTCACACATTGGGTTCAGAGTCATTACCTGGCAGAAACAGAGACAGAGTCAGAGTCAGAGTCAGAGTCAGAGGCAGCCATAAGACGTCTCCACCCGGTCACACATTGGGTTCAGAGTCATTACCTGGCAGAAACAGAGTCAGAGTCAGAGGCAGCCATGAGACGTCTCCACCCGGTCACACATTGGGTTCAGAGTCATTACCTGGCAGAAACAGAGTCAGAGTCAGAGGCAGCCATGAGACGTCTCCACCCGGTCACACATTGGGTTCAGAGTCATTACCTGGCAGAAACAGAGTCAGAGTCAGAGGCAGCCATGAGGCGTCTCCACCCGGTCACACATTGGGTTCAGAGTCATGACCTGGCAGAAACAGAGTCAGAGTCAGAGGCAGCCATAAGACGTCTCCACCCGGTCACACATTGGGTTCAGAGTCATGACCTGACAGAAACAGAGTCAGAGTCAGAGGCAGCCATGAGACGTCTCCACCCGGTCACACATTGGGTTCAGAGTCATTACCTGGCAGAAACAGAGTCAGAGTCAGAGGCAGCCATGAGGCGTCTCCACCCGGTCACACATTGGGATCAGTCATTACCTGGCAGAAACAGAGTCAGAGTCAGAGGCAGCCATGAGACGTCTCCACCCGATCACACATTGGGTTCAGAGGCATGACCTGACAGAAACAGAGTCAGAGTCAGAGGCAGCCATGAGACGTCTCCACCCGGTCACACATTGGGTTCAGAGTCATGACCTGACAGAAACAGAGTCAGAGTCAGAGTCAGAGGCAGCCATGAGACGTCTCCACCCGGTCACACATTGGGTTCAGTCATTACCTGGCAGAAACAGAGTCAGAGTCAGAGGCAGCCATGAGACGTCTCCACCCGGTCACACATTGGGTTCAGAGTCATGACCTGGCAGAAACAGAGTCAGAGTCAGAGGCACGCCATGAGACGTCTCCACCCGGTCACACATTGGGTTCAGAGTCATTACCTGGCAGAAACAGAGTCAGAGTCAGAGGCAGCCATGAGACGTCTCCACCCGGTCACACATTGGGTTCAGTCATTACCTGGCAGAAACAGAGTCAGAGTCAGAGGCAGCCATGAGACGTCTCCACCCGGTCACACATTGGGTTCAGAGTCATGACCTGGCAGAAACAGAGTCAGAGTCAGAGGCACGCCATAAGACGTCTCCACCCGGTCACACATTGGGTTCAGAGTCATGACCTGGCAGAAACAGAGTCAGAGTCAGAGGCAGCCATGAGACGTCTCCACCCGGTCACACATTGGGTTCAGAGTCATTACCTGGCAGAAACAGAGTCAGAGTCAGAGGCAGCCATGAGACGTCTCCACCCGAACACACATTGGGTTCAGAGTCATGACCTGGCAGAAACAGCGTCAGAGTCAGAGGCAGAGGCAGCCATGAGACGTCTCCACCCGGTCACACATTGGGTTCAGAGTCATTACCTGGTAGAAACAGAGTCAGAGTCAGAGGCAGCCTTCAGATGACTCCACCCGGTCTCACGCACGCACGCACGCACGCACGCACGCACGCACGCACGCACGCACGCACGCACGCACGCACGCACGCACGCACGCACGCACGCACGCACGCACGCACGCACGCACGCACGCACGCACGCACGCACGCACGCACGCACGCACGCACGCACGCACGCACGCACGCACACACACACACCAGGGTCAGCGCCATCATATGGCAGAGCCAGAATCAGCATCTCCGCGTAGGGGGTTCATGTAAACACAATCCTGTGACATTCTAGTCTTAGAAAATGCGGAGATCAGTAAGGCCCTGAAGCGCCGCCATGCAATGCTGCCATACGGAACTAGAGTTTCACTTCACTGGCGGAGAAAGCAACACGACTGGGCCACGTGCTGCAGCGTACCCAGTCATCCAGTAAAATTACACCACACCTAACCCACGTCCCGCCCGGCAGACCCCTCAGAGCCTCCTCAGGTCCGCCCGGCAGATCCCTCAGGTCCGCCCGGCAGACCCCTCAGAGCCTCCTCAGGTCCGCCCGGCAGACCCCTCAGAGCCTCCTCAGGTCCACCCGGCAGATCCCTCAGGTCCGCCCGGCAGACCCCTCAGAGCCTCCTTAGGTCCGGCCGGCAGACCCCTCAGGTCCGCCCGGCAGACCCCTCAGAGCCTCCTCAGGTCCGCCCGGCAGACCCTTCAGAGCCTCCTCAGGTCCGCCCGACAGACCCCTCAGAGCCTCCTCAGGTCCGCCCGGCAGACCCCTCAGAGCCTCCTCAGGTCCGCCCGGCAGGCCCCTCAGAACCTCCTCAGGTCCGCCCGGCAGACCCCTCAGAGCCTCCTCAGGTCCGCCCGGCAGACCCTTCAGAGCCTCCTCAGGTCCGCCCGGCAGACCCCTCAGAGCCTCCTCAGGTCCGCCCGGCAGACCCCTCAGAGCCTCCTCAGGTCCGCCCGACAGACCCCTCAGAGCCTCCTCAGGTCCACCCGGCAGACCCCTCAGAGCCTCCTCAGTTCCGCCCGGCAGACCCCTCAGAGCCTCCTCAGGTCCGCCCGACAGACCCCTCAGAGCCTCCTCAGGTCCGCCCGGCAGACCCCTCAGAGCCTCCTCAGGTCCGCCCGGCAGAACCCTCAGGTCCGCCCGGCAGACCCCTCAGAGCCTCCTCAGTTCCGCCCGGCAGACCCCTCAGGTCCGCCCGGCAGACCCCTCAGAGCCTCCTCAGTTCCGCCCGGCAGACCCCTCAGAGCCTCCTCAGGTCCGCCCGGCAGACCCCTCAGGTCCGCCCGGCAGACCCCTCAGAGCCTCCTCAGGTCCGCCCGGCAGACCCCTCAGAGCCTCCTCAGGTCCGCCTGGCAGACCCCTCAGAGCCTCCTCAGTTCCACCCGGCAGACCCCTCAGAGCCTCCTCAGTTCCGCCCGGCAGACCCTTCAGAGCCTACTCAGGTCCGCCCGGCAGACCCCTCAGGGCTCAGAGCCTCCTCAGGTCCGCCCGGCAGACCCCTCAGAGCCTCCTCAGTTCCGCCCGGCAGACCCCTCAGAGCCTCCTCAGGTCCGCCCGGCAGACCCCTCAGAGCCTCCTCAGGTCCGCCCGGCAGACCCCTCAGGTCCGCCCGGCAGATCCCTCAGAGCCTCCTCAGGTCCGCCCGGCAGACCCTTCAGAGCCTCCTCAGGTCCGCCCGGCAGACCCCTCAGAGCCTCCTCAGGTCCGCCCGGCAGACCCCTCAGAGCCTCCTCAGGTCCGCCCGGCAGACCCCTCAGAGCCTCCTCAGGTCCGCCCGGCAGACCCCTCAGAACCTCCTCAGGTCCGCCCGGCAGGCCCCTCAGAACCTCCTCAGGTCCGCCCGGCAGACCCTTCAGAGCCTCCTCAGGTCCGCCCGGCAGACCCCTCAGAACCTCCTCAGGTCCGCCCGGCAGACCCCTCAGAGCCTCCTCAGGTCCGCCCGGCAGACCCCTCAGAGCATCCTCAGGTCCGCCCGGCAGACCCCTCAGAGCCTCCTCAGGTCACGATGGGTTACGACCAAGTGAGCATGTCTCACCTCCAAAGAAAGCGTCTTCACATCAGTGACGCACCACCATGCCCAGGCCCAGCCTCCAACGATGGTCCTCTTCGACGTCGCACCAAAGCAGCTACCTGAAGACCAGGGCGCATACGCAGTGACAGCGAGCGTCAACATAGGCGAGGAGCTGCCCGGCTGCCTCAGACAGGCGGCACCTGCATCATATGCCACTCGAACTTCAGCAGTGTCTGTGATCAGAGAACTTGACTGTCATCAGAGAACTTGATTGGAATGGAGGCATAACAACCTATGATGTGGCATAACATAGTCCATGCTACTAGCTCTCTTAAGCAGTTATATTGCTTCATAACTTCTTCAAACCAGTAAGACGCCGTAGCTGGCGATGAACGAGCGAGCGCGAAGGGAATGTATGGTGAGGTTGGTATGCGCACGCATTCATGAAATTTCTACATTGGGTAATTTTATTTGGATTCGTTGCGTCATAGCATTCGGATGTGAGTACGTGCGTGTGGAAGGGTGCTGCTTTGCTAGTACTATTGCCTGACACCACAGCAAATTTCAACTCGATCGGGCAAGTAGTTTCCGAGATATAAAAAAGGGGTGCGCACGTGCAGCGGCACCCCACCCCTGACTTATGCGAAAGTGGTGGCTGAGAGGCCCCTAACCACACACCAAATTTGAACACAATCGACTCAGCCGTTCCTGAGATATAGAGTAGGGGTGTGTACGTGCGCGCGTGCAGAGGCACCCCACCCCTGACTTGTGGGAAGGCGGCGGCTGAGGGGTCCCTAACCACACACCAAATTTGAACACAATCGGCCCAGCCGTTACGGAGTTTTTGCGAGAAAACAATTTTTTTCACATCCCTCCCGCGGCACGCGCCACGAACAGTGGTAGTCACCCACGTGAGTCGGCACTGATCCCAAACAGGGTAGGGTGGATGGGGCTACACAGCAAAGAAGCCCGCTTGACAATCGGACGTGCGGTTGCAGAGATATGAGCTTCTCAAAAGCGTCGCCACGGGTCAATATTTTTCCCCTTCTCCACGGAAGGACGAGGCGCTCGCTCGTAATCAGAAGTGATTACGAGCGAGCGCGAAGTGCTCCCTCGTCCTTGCGTGATGTATGGGAAAAATCTGATTATGAGCGACCCGGCCCGACCCGTGGCGACGCTTTTGAGAAGCTCATATCTCTGCAACCGCACGTCCGATTGACAAGCGGACTTCTTTGCTGAGCAGCCCCATCTAACCTACCCTGTTTGAGACCAGTGGCGACTCATGTGGGTGACTACCACTGCGCGTGGCGCGTGCCGCGTGCCGCGTGAGGGGTGTTGAAAAGTGTTTTCTCGCAATAACTCCGCAACGGCTGGGCAGATTATGTGCAAATTTGGTGTGTGGTTAGGGACCCCTCAGCCGCCACTTTCACACAACTCAGGGCTGGGTGCCTCTGCACGTGCGCACGTACACACCCCTATTCTATATCTCTGGAACGGTTGAGCCGATTGTGTTCAAATTTGGTGTGTGGTTAGGGACCCCTCAGCCCCCACTTTCCCACAAGTCAAAGGTGGGTGCCTCTGCACGTGCGCACCCTTTTTTGTATCTCAGAAACTACTTGCCCGATCGAGTTGAAATTCTCCATACATTTCCTTCGCGCCCGCTCGTTCATCGCCAACTACAGCCCCTTACTGGTATAAAGGAAAAATCTGAATGAGCGGCCTGGCCCGACCCGACCCGTGGCGACGCTTTTGAGAAGCTAATATATCTGCAACCGCACGTCCGATTGGCAAGCGGGCTTCTTTGCTGAGCAGCACCATCTAACCTACCCTGTTTGAGACCAGTGCCGACTCATGTGGGTGACTATCACTGCGCGTGGCGCGTGCCGCGTGAGGCAAGTTGAAAAGTGTTTTCTCGCAAAAACTCCGCAACGGCTGGGCAGATTGTGTGCAAATTTGGTGTGTGGTTAGGGACCCCTCAGCCGTCACTTTCTCACAAGTCAGGGGTGGGGTGCCTCTGCACGTGCACACCCCTATTCTATATATCAGGAACCGGAACGGCTGAGCCGATTGTGTTCAAATTCGGTGTGTGGTTAGGGACCTCTCAGCCGCCTCTTTCCCACAAGTACGGGGTGGGTTGCCTCTGCACGTCCGCACCCTTTTTATCTTAAAAACTACTTGCCCGATCGAGTTGAAATTCACCATAGATTTCCTTCGCGCTCGTTCGTTCATCACCAACTACGGCGTCTTACTGGTTATATGATAAAGCGTAATAGATGTAAAAATTAAAACATAAAGCATAGGCAATCATTGCTTAATTGACATGCATACTTAGGTTAGGATAGGCCATTCATATAAAACAGAAGCATGCACAAAGACACCACACAAATAAAAACACAAGATTGAAGTGTTATACAAGTGAAGTATGGAACAGCCACTTGAACTTACCAGACACAACCATGGCTTCATTTGGTCCCACTGTATGAATATTCCCCATCTTGCCTTGTTTCAAGCTTCCAAGTACACTGAAAATAAAATAATGGTTAGTTAGTTTGAGAAAAGGGTATCAGCATTCAGCATCACATTTTTGCATTTCAAACGATTTTTTTTAAGGCACTGTAAAAAGATGCAAAGAAGAGCGACCAAGGTGGTTAGCCAGATCAAACATATGACATATGACTATGAGGAACGCTTGAGAAAACTCAAACTACTTAGTATAGCAGAGATAATCCTGAGGGGCGTCTTGATAGAAGCATATACGGTCCTGACAGGAAAAACCAACATGGACCCCAACCAGTTCTTTGAATTAAACAAGCCAAGACAGAACAAGAGGACACAGCAAGAAGCTAAAAAAAGAGGAGGTCAACACACCTATCAAGACTCAAGTTCTTTGCAAACAGAGTTGTCACACCATGGAATGAACTTCCATAAGAAGTTGTATCTGCTGAGACAACCAACGTGTTCAAAAACAGACTTGGCCAACACTGGGCCACAAAGTATCCTGTCAGCCAGTCATAGCCTATGAAGAAGTCAGCACCGAATAGACCCTGTCAACACCCAGCTCACCCAAACCTAAACCTAATTATAAAAGACAATCGGTGATACATCAGGAAATATTGTATTGGCGTTCTTCTGCTATCCAATATCTTGGGAATGCTACTTGTTAAGCACGCTCGTTTCAAACCCACTTGTTTCAAAGTCGGCAGCTCTATACTACGTAAACAAATTCAGTTTCAGGATTGGTGCGTTAATTTTAGTAAAATAGTCACATCTAGCACAATAAATCACTGCATTTGAGTTCCTCTGCTATCAGATATCTTGAAAATCATACACAAAATTGGCAGTATTAGAGTACTCCATACTTGGTTGCGTACTGACTATGTCCGAATGTTCTTGTGATTTGACTACCTTGTATTTCTTGTTTCAGAATGGTGTGATCATTGGCTACTTATCAATAAATCAATGACCTAAATGACTTGAAGTCTCTTTATGATCACGCCATTCCTGCTGGGGTATTTCAAGGTCCTACAAGAGTCTTCGCCATGCCGAACCTAGAGCCCATCCAGTGCCCATACTATGACTGTTCATGGAGCTCTGAAGAGGAGGACCGCACTGTCCTGATAACTCTGCTGAAGAGGAGGACCGCACTGTCCTGATAACTCTGCTGAAGAGGAGGACCGCACTGTCCTGATAACTCTGCTGAAGAGGAGGACCGCACTGTCCTGATAACTCTGCTCCAGATGCACGAGCGGGCCGCCCATCCAGTGCCCATACTATGACTGTTCATGGAGCTCTGAAAAGGAGGACCGCACTGTCCTGATAACTCTGCTCCAGATGCACGAGCGGGCCGCCCATCCAGTGCCCATACTATGACTGTTCATGGAGCTCTGAAGAGGAGGACCGCACTGCCCTGATAACTCCGCTCCAGATGCACGAGCGGGCCGCCCACCCAGTCCCACCAGCCGGCGCCACTGCCCAGGTGGAAAAGATCAAGCGACCCTCAGTCTCTGCTGGAGGAACGACCGAGGAGTGGTGCCACTTCGAACAACGCCGGGACACGTACAAGGCAGCCACGCATGTCACTGGAGATGACGAAGTTTATCAACTTCTGGACTGATGTGAGGAGCAGCTGCGGCGGGACCTTGTCCGCCTGTTTGGAGATCTCTCCACTGCATTTGAGGCCACTGTCCAAATTCGGATCAAAGAACTGGCTGTCCGCGCCGAAAACGTCCTCGTTGCGCAAGAGGAGCTGCACAACTGTGTAGACAGGATCGGGACGAACCAGCACGTGCCTTCTGCGCACGCCTCACAGGCATTGCTCTCACCTGAAACTACAC
Source organism: Chirona hameri (assembly GCA_036785665.1). Taxonomy (NCBI): domain Eukaryota; kingdom Metazoa; phylum Arthropoda; class Thecostraca; order Balanomorpha; family Balanidae; genus Chirona; species Chirona hameri. Next base: position 639,968 of record JAXIVJ010000014.1, on the reverse strand, counting down.
CACTACATGCAGCTGCCCACAGCCTGGCCCAGTCGACTACAGCGACGAGATGATCAGGGATGCTCTCATCCGCGGTGTGTACGACCCCGAGACAAAGCTATCGCTTCTCTCAGAGAAAGACGGGACCACCTCGCTCGAGGACACCATCCGGTTCATTGAATCCCGGGAGGGCGGCAAACAGTCTGCTCGACGCCTAGCTACCACTCCGAGTGCAGCTGCGCCTGCTCATGCTGGCGCCATCAGCAGCTTCCGCCGGCAGCAGCGTGACGCCCAGCGGGCTCGACAGCCCCCTGGATCCACCGGTGGCAGTGGAGCGCCAGCCTCCCCACCCTGTGACTTATGTGGCACCCGTGACCACCCTCTAGACAGAACCAGCCGTATTTATAAATGCAGTGCTTATGGACACCAGTGCGGTAAGTGTGGAAAATTACATCACCTTGAAAGTGTGTGCAGGTCGGGCCAACCGCGGTGGCACGTCGCTTCTCCAGGAGGCGCCGCGACCCAGTCTCGACGCCCCACAGACCAAACAGCAGGAACTGAGACGAGTGCTTCGACTGTGTTCGACACTCTGTGCAGTGTCAGTGCGCAGTCCGACGGCCCACCTCCTGCGCCTCGTGGGCAGTTGGCGATAGAGCATCACCTGTATGACTCGCTTCGTGACACCTGGGAACGCGGGCCCTCCGCGCCACAACCCACTGTCCCTGTGTTTGTTTCACATCTCCCGTGTGACTCGAGGGCCCTCGGCCTCGAAACCGCCCTGCGTCAACCCACCACTTCCCCGCTGGTCTACGCCATCGCTGACACAGGCTGTCAGTCCCGTCTCGCGGACGAGGGCCCTCGTCTGCGACCAGCTGCGGTGTTTGATCCTGATTAACATTAGATGCATTGCATCTGTTCCATGATTGTCACTAATCGCCAGGCAGTATGGGCCGGTGGAGTTATGCGTTCCTTGGGTTTGCTGCTTGTGTCCGTCATTTGTCACTTGTGCCTATGCCTCCTGTAAATATAATTATCACTGAAGTCATTCGCTTAATTTCGGATTCATTGCAGTCACCTTGTTCTGTATGTTTTGTTGCATCTTTTAAGATACTACTCGCACCTGCGTATTTGATCAATGGTATGTGCTCATACCATGCTTTGATTTGTATCTTGGGTTGTTCAATCATCATTAGGATGATTTCAACATCAGACTTTGAGACTTCAAAGTCTCAGGAGGGGATAGAGTAATCCAGACTTGGTTGCATACTGACTGTGTCTGAATGTTCTTGTGATTTCATTACCTTGTATTTCTTGTTTCAGAATGGTGTGATCATTGGCTACTTATCAATAAATCAATGAGCTAAATGACTTGCAGTCTATTTAAGTATATCAGTTCTGATATTGCCAACAGTTTTGAATATGCAATCAGCTGATGAATGTAAACACTGCCTCCCGACCAACACCCAATGTTCCCGACTAAAATCATGGTGTTGCATCATCATCGTGATCGTTGTCGGTGGGCTTTGTCAAAAGGTAGGTAATGAATTAATGGCCATTTGTATACATTCATCTTTCAAGTTATCATGATTGTTTTGTTTTTTTCCAATTGAGCTGACCAAAATTTAGAATGAATTTTCAGCCCCCAGTCTGAAATAATGCATGAACTGTTCTTGATGACCAGGTTTTCGATGGTGTTGGTGAAATCTCAGGCTCTTTGCTTTTTTGCATTTTAAAGACTCTTTTATTACCATTGTCATTTGAGGGTGTCAGTGAACAGGGAGATGTTCAATGTGTCTATTAGAGTTTCAAATTCCACGTTCTAAAAAGCTGCAGCAATGAGTAATGTCACGGTTGTGCTTGCAGCATCCAAGTCGTCCGAAGATTGGACTTTTAGCCCAGGCAGGGCTTAGGCTGTGGTTAACTGACGAACCGCAAGGACCGTGAACAGGCCCCTAGTTGATGGTCTAACCCAGTGGCGGCAGAAGCAGGGGGCTGGGGGCAGGTTGCCCCCATTGAAAGGGGGGGGGCAAACACGTCTTTTTGCCCCACCAAAAATCCTCATGCCAATAACATTTTTAGAGGTCCACACCATATGCAATACGACTCATTGATGAGAATGCATATCCAGGGCATAAGACTAAAAATGTGTGCGCCGCTGCATGGCACAATTTATTCCAGATTTACAGGTCTTGAGCCTAAAAAATATTTGAAGATGATATAGCTGATTCCAAATTGGTGTTGCTGGTTCCAAAGTTGGTATGGCCCATGCCATACCTGCCATACTGATTTATCCACCCTTGTAACATACCTTTTCACCTGTTTTGTTTGGGACTTTCAACGCTTGGGAAGGGGGCCCTTTTGAGGCGCCGACCCCCCTCTCTGGACGAAACCCTGGCTATGTGCCTGTTTCAAGTTAAAGTTGATAAGCGTTACACGGTTATAATGGTCTGTACTCACAAGTACTTGGTAACAAATTCACTGTCCGAGCGAAAATTAGCCTGCCTACACATTGTAATTTACGATGAAGGCATATAATATGTTTCATGCACTCTATATTTTGTGAATATGTACCAAACTTCTATGAACAATCAACACACATTTGAAAAAGTGCATTTAAATCGGCAATTTAGCTTGGCCCCGGATGGTTAACATGTTCACAACTTTATATAAAAAAATGTTTTTCCCATCAATTTTCAAAAAATAGTTATTTAATATACTACAATGCACACATGACACATTTATCTAAACCGTTTATCCATAATCAACCAATAAACATTTCAGAAAACTGTGATTCATTCTGCGGATTAACTTGGCCAAGGATGGCAATGTATTTAGTGTATGCGATTTGTTTCATTGACCAATCAGGGATGTTGTCACACTTCTTGGAGCACTTACTTCATTTCTGGACCTATGACTTGACAAATAACATTCAAACCAGAGATAGTGATGTATCATACTGTTTGACTGTCAATTGATTTGTTGTCAATTGATGTCAATTGATTTTGTCAATTGACTGACAAGTTTCAAATTGATTGTGTTTCAATTTAAAAGTGAAATAACTTTGTATATTTCAAAAATTAAATTATGTGAAATAAATAAATATGTACTAGAACATGTCAAACTTTGACTTTATTTATTTCACATAATTTAATTTTTGAAATATACAAAGTTATTTCACTTTTAAATTGAAACACAATCAATTTGAAACTATACATGTCGCCTAAAAATACAGATAAATAAATAAAAAGGTCCATATTTCACTTTAATGCATGTTGTTTTTATGTAGTTTGTCCCAGGGAAGCGGCATTTACTTTTTACATCTCCATTCAGCTGCACGTTCCTAAAACTATGCATACTAGGGTATAACCACGGCCAAACTATTGAATGGGTTACTCATTATTTGTGAGTCAATGCGCACATGCTTCTGTACCGTTTCATATTTCAAACCTGTTTTAGCTTTACCAGTGTGCCAGCCATCGCCAGTGTGCTTTACCATCGCCCAAAAAGGCGTTTTACTGGTGTAATATTGTGGCCTAAATCCTAGGATATCATTTTGCTGCTTTTTTTTGGGGGGGGGGACTTTGACCGAAAAGGGGCCCTGGGTTTTTGCCCTCCCCCTCCCATACAAAAATACCTTCTGCCGCCACTGGTCTAACCAGAAGATGTGCTAACATGTCAACAAGCCTCTAGGAAGTTTGTATTTACATTCAAAACTTCAGAATCAGTACCAGGATTGAGGATCTAATAAATATAAAAAAGCACAGCACATCTGCACTTCACACAACTGCACCCTGGCGTAAAACGACAATTCAGATCGCAATGTGTTCATTAATACTCAAGGCCCTAGATACTATTAATACTCACGAAATCGCAAGCACCACGAAGTCTATTCGTATGCGCGTATCATGCCCTCTCAATCAGGGGCAGCGGGGTGTCATCCCCAGGGGCTTGTCATCCCTTCAGCCGCCATAGGCTCAATTTACTTTTTGCTATTAAATAACAAGAACCACGTATGTTAACCAACCAAAGCCGTAACATACGTGGTTCTTTTTTGGGCGTGACGTCATCTATGTGATTTTTGTGGCGCACCGACATTTGTGGCGTGGCTTATATATGGCCTTTTAACATTAACGAAGAAGTAAAATATTTGTCCCTTCGCTGTCAAAATAACAGTAACTTAAGAGCAAAATATTATTTAAATAAGTTAAGGCGGCCGCTCACTAGGCCATTCGGCGCACGGAGGTCGCGATATCGCTACGACTTCCCGCGCATCTTTAGCGACATTCCGCCTTCGCGTCAGCCGAAACGTCAAATATCGCGGACGAATGTCGTCGGCCGGCCATCTGCGGACCGGCGGAAAAAAGCTGATTCGAACGAGCTTTTTTCCGCGACTGAACGCCGCGGAGCCGCGGACAACAAAATCGATCAGGCTACAGTGGCGAATCTATGCAAGACAGAGGTGCACATTTTGCACAGCATGCTCTTGCCGCTGTGAAATTTATTATGGAAAAGTTTCGTGGTTCTAAACTTACATCTTCGTCGAAAAATGGCCATCATTAATTTACCTTGTGACAGGCTGTAGGCACAGGTTGCGACATGCTGTAGGTCGGCGGGGCGGAATCTCGCGAGCAGACAGCGCCGAATCCGCCGTTACAAGGACGATATTCAGCGGTATCGACGCGATTTTCCGAGGCGGAATGTCGCAGTATATCGCGCGCCGAATGGCCTAGTGTGCGGCCGACTTTAGAGGCCTTGAATTAGTATTTCTTTCAAAGTTTGTTGTTTGTAAATTAACTCAGTAAAATTATCTATATAGTCTTTCAAAAATTGCAAGTTATCATTGATTTGTATAGGGGCAAGAGATTCTACGTCCAGATGACGTCACCACCCCTGAGTCGGATTCGGTCAAATCGCCGGATGACTCTACCTTCTTATAGGGCCTTGGTCATCCCTATCTCCGTAACGTGTCCACTTCTACTTTGTAGTCACCCCACTGACATCCATATAATACCTAGACAGCCATCTTGCACCGTCTGGCTGTTCCCACACTGTGTGGTGGCGCCACCACTAACTCACCAGCCCTGGGGGGCAAAACATCGCGGCGCGCCATAGGGACCAATGTATAAATGGCAAATTTGAACGGCACCCTGACTGGGCTACGCTTGGAAAAAGTGGTGCAAAGTAGCATCATATTATTTGCTGGAGATTCTAGATTGAGCCAAAACGAATTATAAGGTTCCACATGGTCATGGAATTTCTGGAGAGCAGCTGAAATGATCGGTTACCATGACCTTATTTGGGATGTAACAACCACGTTATACCGTTCACTTTACGTTGCAAATGCGAGCTAAGCTTAGTATATGAAGTATATGAAGCTTATATCGCATTTTCAACGGAAAGTGAACGGTATAACGTGGTTTGCACACCCCAAATAAGGTCATGGTAACCGATCATGTCAGCTCCTCTCCAGAAATGTCATGACTAGGTGGAACCTTATAATTCGTTTGGGCTTAATCTAGAATCTCCAACGAATAATATGATGCCTTGCACTTTGCACCACTTTTTCTAAGAGTAGCCCAGAGCGCTGTTCGGCGGCTGGCTCTCGCGAGAGCGCTCACCGACGTCACACAGGGCAGTGTCGTCATAATGAGTGACGTCAGCTCGTGGCCGCCGAACACCGGAGAGCAAACCCGTTAGCAAGTCATGCTAGCGCTCTTTTTCAATCGCCGGAATGCCGCTCGCGCGCGAGCACGTGACGTCACGTAAGGGGGCACGCGTACATGAAAATGTGCGCGTGACGTCATCGTTTGCTCGCTCCTGATTGGTGAATCGCATGTTGCTAGGCAACCTGCGAGCCCACTAGCACTGGCTAACGTGAGAGCCGGCAGCCGAACAGGGCTCAGTTAGAACGCCGTTCAGATTTGCCATATATACATTGGTCCCTATAGGCGCCCGCGATGTTTTGCCCCCCAGGACCAAGGCCCTAGATACTAGAGCCCTGTTCGGCTGCCGGCTCTCACGTTAGCCAGTGCTAGTGGGCTCGCAGGTTGCCTAGCAACGTGCGATTCACCAATCAGGAGCGGGCAAACGATGACGTCACGCGCACATTTTCATGTACGCGTGCCCCCTCACGTGACGTCACGTGCTCGCGCGCGAGCGGCATTCCAGCGATTGAAAAAGAGCGTTAGCATGGCTTGCTAACGGGTTTGCTCGCCGGTGTTCGGCGGCCGCGAGTTGACGTCACTCATTATGACGACACTGCCCTGTGTGACGTCGGTGAGCGCTCTCGTGAGAGCCGGCGGCCGAACAGCGCTTAGGTAGACCCGTCCGGGGTATGCAGCGAATGGGGGTGACGTCAGAGGCACGTGACGTCACACGCACCCTATTCAAATAGTGTTAAATTGGCTTTCACGTCCTACCATGTGAATACCTTAGGTGCCAGAGGGATGAATTAAGCACTAAGTGATAGATTGAAATGTCCTCTACAGCTCGCTTTTCGGTCATTTTCTCCTAAATTGCAAGGGTGAGCCGCTAGGCGATGTCAAACCGAGGTATGCAAAAAGTGTGCGGTACATGCCCATATATAGTCAAGGCCCGCCCTTGTACACAAACAAGGCGGCCGCGCCGGTCTCGAACGCTCCCGATTCGGCCACCCCATTGGTGGAAACTGTAACTGTGACGTCATTGAAACGTGACGTCGTCATTGGATAGGGTGGACACGTTACGGAGATAGGCATGACACCCCCGCCCCCCCCCCCCCTGCCCCAGGACGGCTGACGCCACCACACAGTGTGGGAACGGGCCGTCCGGCGTAAGCAGCGCGCGAGTTGGCTGTCTAGGTATTATACTGATGTCAGTGCGTCACCCCAGTAGTCAATTCTGGCGCATGTCGTCTGCGGTCGGTTAAAACTGTTCTTTGCAAATTACTTGTCTACAAATATAGATACAGCAATGATTTTGATGTCATCGTGTTCACCTCGTCAGAACGCGTCGATTCATACCAATTGCATGTGGTATGTGGTGTGGTCAAATAAAAAGTTCATCGAATGGGCGGGGCTTAGAGCCTCAGCTGGTGACAGCCGAACCGCAGAGGGCCCGTGAACAAGGCCCTGACCTTTGCTGACCTCTAGTGACCTCAATATGGACCTGAGCCTAAAATGATCCAAAATATTTCGATTCGCCTTGTTTTGAGCTTTCCAACGCTGTCTTTTCTGTTTCGTAACCTTTTTAATTTCCGAGTTAGATGGTATTTATTTCTCCCGAAATAGCATTAACTGCAATGGAGGAGCATGCCGATTGATACACATGACGTCACGCTCTGACGTCATGATCACGTAGAATCGCCGGATGACCCTACCTCCTATATATGGCCTTGACCAGGGGGGTGCCATCCCGGGATTCCCCATGTATCGGCTGCCGAGCGGCCCGTACGTTAGCATCAGCGGGAGCGGCCGCGGTACAGGATACGGCCGTGCGTTCACGCAGGGTCTACCTGAAGGCTGGCCGACTTTCGCTGGTTGCTTTCTCCGACGCCCGGAGTCTGAAAAGCGAAAGGTGCGGACCTGAGGAAGTGCGTGGTGTAGCCGCTAGGGGTGCCACGCCCCACCTGTGAGCTGAGCTCAGGACGGTAGGAGAGAGAGACGGGGCATTTCTCGTGGCGGCCTCGTCGGGGCGACATATTCAGCTTTCTTGTATCCTTCAAAATTAACGCTGCGACACCCAGGTGTCGCAGAAATCCCGACACTAAGTCCAGAGCTCTTTCGAAGTATAAAGGTCAGTCGGTGCGGAGCGCCGTGATCTTAGCTAGGCTCTGGAGTCCCACATTAAAATGTCAATGGGCAAGGTGCGGTCTGAGCGTAGACGGGTGTGGTGCAGCGCGTATGGTGTGAATTGGGTGCGACGGTGAATTGTGAGTGTGAGAATACCGAAGATGCGGTAAGGTGATGAGGATTCGTTGTGACGGTGGAAGGTGGGTGTGAGAGAACTGGAGATGCGGTAATGTGGCGAGTTGTTTGTGAATGAGTGTGGATACCTGTGAATGTATATGTCCATAATGAGGTGGTACGTGTGTCGGAAGCGTGACAAGGTGGTGAATTGTTTGTGTAGGTGCGAGTATGGAAGTTTGTGAAGGAATGTGCGTTAAGCCCCAATATAGAGTTGAGGAGAATGAAATATTTCCCCGGGAAGCGAGGAATTTCAAACTGGTCCACGGTGAACGCTGAATGACTTATACGGGCTACGAATTTGGAATCAGCTATACCAACTTGGAATATTTTTCTAAGCTCAAGAGCTGGAACTCTTAAACAAATTGCGCCGCGGAGCGGCGCGAAAATTTTGAGTATTATGCCCTGGGTTGGTTTCTCATCAATGCGTCGCATTGCGTATGGTGCGGACCTCGAAAATTGCTATATGGTGCGTTAAAAAGTGCGGGGAAAAAGTGCTAAAGTGAACTATTTCACCCAATAATATAGGAAAGTAGCAACATAACACCGAGAGCAACATGCGCCGAGAAACTGACCGATTTTTTCCTAACCCGCATATAATTGAATTTGTAGTTAAATTGCGCCGCGGAGCGGTGCGAAAATTTTGAGTTGTATTCCCTGTACAACTGTATGTATTCTTACTGTTGAAAGGCCCAAGGTCCCTTCAGATCGTCCAGGGGCCCCTCTGACCTTTTCTACGCCCTTCCGACCTGTTCAGGGACTCATCTGGGATCCGCGAAACGAAAAGACATGATGTGGAGTGGGTGATATATAATACAAAGAGGGCTTACTCAACAGCAAAAAATAAAATCGGATCTTTCGGGTATATTGTAGCACCCTGGCGAAGGGTGTTTCAATATACGCGAAAGCTCCGCTTTTAATATTTTTATTGTGGAGTAAGTCCTCTTTGTATTTAATCTTCATCTGCGATCTCTACGTGCTTTGACCCTTCCGGTCTCACCAGAGACTCCTCTGACCTTCCAAGAAGCCCCTCTTGTGTGTCAAGGGGCCCATTCGGCCTGTTCAGAGGTCCTTCCGACCTGGCCAGGGACTGCACTGGCTGCTTTGTCGCCCTGCCGACATACTCAGGGGCAGGGGCGGCGGATTGCGGGGCGCAGGGTACCCAAAATCCCCCCTCAAATGAAAATCCTGGGGAGGGGAAGGGTCATGTTGCCCCCAGATTGAGCAGGCTAAAATCTGGGGGGGGGGGGCAAAACTACCCTTTGCCCCCAGGATTTTCGACTGTGGGAAATTGTGGATACCCTGCCCCCGCAATCCGCCGCCCCTGCTCAGGGGCCCCTCCAGTCTGGCTAGGAACTCATCCGGCATGTTCAAGGGGCCTTCCGACCGGCCCAGGGACCCTTTCGGTCTTGCCAGGGGCCCCTCTGACTTGCCCAGGAGCCCCTCCGATCGGCCCAGCGACTCTTCTGGTCGGCCTGCGCTGACTGCTTTGTCGCCCTGCCGACATGCTCAAGGTGCCCTCCGACCTGCCCTGGAGCCCCTCCGTGCTGGCCAGGGGCCACTTCGGCATGTTCAGTGGCCCTTCTTACCCGTCCAGGGGTCCTTTCGGTCTGTTCAGGGGCCCCTCCGATCTGCGCAGGGGCCCTTTTAACTTTCCAGGGGCCCTCTGGTCTTTCCAGGGGCCCTCTGGTCTCTCCAGGGGCCCTTTAACCATCTAAGGGGCCCTTCCGACCTAGCAAGGGACTGCGCTGGCTGCTTTGTCGCCTTGCGACATGCTCCGAGGGCCCTCCCACCTGTCCTGGGGCCCCTCCGTGCTGGCTAGAGGCTCATTCGGATGTTCAGGGGCCCTTCTGACCCACCAAGGGCCCTTTCGGTCTGGTCAGGGCCCCTCTGACCTGCACAGGGGCCCTCTTAACTTCCCAGGGGCCCTCTGGTCTGTCCAGGGGCCCTCCAACCTGCTCAGGGGCCCTTATGACCTGAAAAAGGACTGCGCTGGCCGCTTTGTCGCCCTGTCGACATGCTCAGGGGCCTCTCAACCTGCCCAGGGGCCCCTCTGTGCTGGCTAGGGGCCCATTCGACGTGCTCAGGGGCCCATTGGACGTGCTCAGGGGCCCATTCGACGTGCTCAGGGGCCCATTCGACGTGCTCAGGGGCCCATTCGACGTGCTCAGGGGCTCTGACCCGCTCAGGGGCCCTTTCGGTCTGGCCAGGGGCCCCTCTGACATGAACAGGGCTCTTTTGAACGTCCAAGGGGCCCTCTGGTCTTTCAGAGAGGGCCCTAGTGGCCCTAAAGGGCCTCTGAAGTCCTCTAAACTCTCTAAAGACCACGCTTCGTGTATTAAAGAGCCTATGATACCGCGCTTCGCGCGGTCTCGTCGGCCCTTTTCGGCGCGCTGCGCGCGCCGAAAAGGGCCCTCGCGCGCCAAAAAGGGTCCTCCTGGCCTCCAGGGGGGAGGGGCGCCCCCGCCGCCCTCCCCTTGGCTACGTGCCTGGTGAGAAGTACAAGAAGAAGTGAAATCAAATATGTCTGTGTAATTTTGCTTCAGTATTACTGCTTACAAATGCATATTTCTCAAGCATTTCAAAGTACACTACTGGTACATACTGGGTTCCAGTGGTATTTTGTCCAAGCATAGCACGACTTAATATTTCCTGATACTGTTTATGTCTGTTCATGTGATTTGAATTACACTATAACATAATGAATAATCGAGTAAATTGTAAAATGCATCATTCAGTATCTAATGGCATTATATCATTCCCATTTCCACATGTCATGACCTGAGTGACATTGCCTTTCCAGCACCTTCCTGACATGGCTCCGGAGCCTGCAGACGGTCCATCAGCTCTGGTAACCAGTGGCAGCAGTGAAGCTCGGCTGAAAAGGAGCGGCACACACGTGCTGGGTGTCACGGGACAGCTGCAGTTGTTGGGCGCGCGCGACCGGCCGGCGCGGCTGAATAGGAGCGACCTGATCTCTGTCTGTGTGTGTGGCCTGCAGGAAGACGGGGGGGGGGCTGGGGCTGGGCTGCCTACAGATGGATGAGCAGGATTTTGACAGCTCATTGAGTGTGAGATAGGGGGAGGGGGGCAAACACCTAGCTGCCCCCCCCCCCCCCCGTCTCAAAATGTGGCAGCGCCCTTGCATGTGTGTGTGTGCCCTGTTTTGAGATACGACTGATGCCTGATCTGACCCAACCTCTAGCTTGACCACTGACTTGACCTCCGACATGACATCTGACATGCCATCTGATCCGACCTCTGACATGACATCTGACCCGACCTATGACCCGACCTGACATGACAGCTGACCTGACCTCACTGTGCGTGACATGCAGGGGGCCACTTGTCATCTGATCTGACCTGACCTCTGTCTGTGTATGACCTGGAAGGAAACACGGCTGCTATCTGACATCTGGTCCGACCCCTGGCATGACATCTGACCTGACCTCACTGTGCGTGTCGTGACATGCAGGGGACGCTGTTTGCCATTTGACCTCTGACATGCCCCCTGTCTGTGAGTGGCTTGCACAGGGAGACACGGCTGCCGTCTGACCTCTGATCTGACCTCTGTCTGTGTGACCCAATGGGAGAAATGGCTGCTGTTTGACCTCTCACATGCCTGAACTCTGTGCAGGGGCGTCGCCCCCCCCCCCCCCCCCCCGGGGGCAGATTAGCTGGATTTTAACAGCTCAATGAAAGTGAGGTAGAGAGGGGGAACACCTGCCTGCCCCCCCCCCCCCCCCCGGTCTCACAATATTGTGGCAGCGCCCTTGCATCTGTATCTTGTGTGTGCCCTGCTTGGATACACAGCTGCTGCCTGATCTCTGGCCTGATATTTGACCTGACCTCCGGGTTGACCTCTGACCTGACTTCTGACCCGACCTCTGACATAACATCTGACCCGACCTCTGACATGACATATGCCCTGACCTCACTGTGCGTGACCTGCAGGGGGACGCTGTTTGACATCTGGCCTAACCTCTGTCTGTGCGTGACCTGGTAGGAGACGCGACTGCTGTCTGACCGCTGGTCCGACCTCTGGCATGGCATCTGACCCGACCTCTGACATGACATCTGAACCGGCCTCTGACATGACATCTGATCCGACCTCTGACATGACATCTGACCTGACCTCACTCTGTGCGTGACCTGCAGGGGGACGCTGTTTGACATCTGACATGACCTCTGTCTGTTACCTGGTAGGAGACGCGACTGCTGTCTGACCGCTGGTCTGACCTCTGGCATGACATCTGACCTGTCCTGTGTCTGTATGTCTCTATATGACCTGCAGGCATACACGGTTACTGTCTGACTTCTGACCTGACCTCGGTATGTGGCTGTAGTTAGGCACAACTTCTGACCTCTGACTTATATCGCACAGTTGATATTAACATGGGTACTTGTTCGTTTGTTGTACATTTCTAAGGTGCGGAGGAAAGGTGAAATGGTGACATCATTTGCTGTGGAGAATGGAATTGGTCATGTTTGGTATTGTTATTGTTACGTTGCTATTGCTTTTACTAAAATATAAAATGTATGAATGGCTCATCCGTTGACTTTGTTGTTTCATAATACAGCCAGAACAAGTAAGCATGGTTTTTCTCGGTGTTTGAACCAGGACTTAGTGACTGCGCCTCTGGTCTAGTTCTAAGACCGCTGTAGCTGAGTAGTGACGCTGATATGTGATGTCCTACTAGACAGTCAGTCAATCGAACGGGACGTTGACGCTACATGTGGTAGTACTAAAAATGATAAAAGAGAAGAAACGATTCATGAAACCATTTATTCAGAAAACCACTCATGTTTGATTGTAAGCATTATTTAATGAAGCTTGTAACTTAAATCAACGGTAAAGGCGTAAAGGCTGCGTAAAACCATGTATTCATCGTAACAATCATTTTGAACGATATACAAAGACTCTCCCGGCTGTCGTGACATTCCTGGCTGGGCGAGTCGCCGCCGCTACCACCGATGTTCCATTACAGCTTCTCAGTACGCCCTCCCGCCAACGAGTTGCGGAACAACCGCGCAGACAACACAAGGTGAAGGCAGTGAATACTGAACACAATATAAGATTGGCACTGTTCTGTGACAAAAAAAAACAACCCACCACAATGGATAATGAAGACAGAAATCTCTCACAAAAACACAGTAACATTGTTCTTTGCTACTGGTGTCTTAACCCTATTTGTAACAGGGGGGGGGGGTCCGCCCCCCCCCCCCCCCTCATGTTTTTCGCAGATATCTCCAGAACGGCTGGGAGCAGGCCCATGAAATTTTGGGACTTTTCATAGAATTGAATACCGCATTTGGAGGCAAAATTTTGAGTTCTTAACCTGAACAGAGGCGGTTCCAGGGTACAGTTTTGGGTGGGTTCGGAGGCGATATTTGGCGATAATACGGAAATGCGATCTTCACGGTTTCTTCGTAACTGCCTCAAGTATGAAGGAGTTACATCGGTTCACGGTGATTGCAACAAGTGCAAATTAGTTGATGTTAATGAAATATCATTAAAATTTCATGGCAGAGGCGGTTTCAGGGGCTTGAAAAGGGAGGGGGGTTTCCAGGAAGTATTCAATGCTTGGCGGGAAACAAATAGAGCAATGTAAGGGGCATTTATAGTTATCAAGATGTAAAAGATAGCTTCTGCTTCCATTATTTGCATAATTTATTACATATAGAGTTTCAGGGGCGTGTTCAGGCACATGCAAAGGGGGTGACTGTCTTGGTGATGACGATATACCAGCGATAACGGCGCAATAGACGGTTAGCTTATAATTATATATGCACATATGAGGCCAGGAAAGGGAATATAGTCATTTTTTTGCAGAGGCGCGCTCAGGAATGGAAGAAAGAAGGTCATATTATTGCAAGGAAACTAAGAGGCATGGGCGTACAATGACATAACATACTGTAGTTTTCGGATGAAACACGCACCACAGGCTACTCTACGAACGATTATAAGATAATAGGCGAGTCCAGGTAGGGTAAAAGGGGGGGGGTAAGCAATGTTAATTGAAGTTGTAAGTGAAATAGTCACTGTTGACTAGTTAGTATCATAATAGCGGATAATATACTTATCAAAAGGTATTGAGCCGCCCCAGTTTGGATCCTGGATACGCCTATGATGAAGTAAAACATGCAAAAAGGAACTGTCTACGATCAGTAACATATTTATAGTGCTGGGTAGCAACTTGTCTGCGGTTAATATTTTTCCCAATTTTACCCCCCTTTTTCACTAACCTGGTACCGCCTATGGCAAAACATATGATTTTTAACTGTTTTGTCTAATGTCATAATCACATACCATTTCATTTATTCATTAAAAAAACATAAAAAATGTTTTATTACGCATTTACTTCACCCCATATTGAGTGACCTGCACACGCCTATGATTTTTGCATTTTCAAACGCCACTGTCACATATCAATTTCCAATTCAATCTCTATCGATTCGTATTAATTGTGTTAAAATCGGTCGATAAACATGAAAGCTATGTTGGATCAAAAATACCACTACAATTTGTGGTTTTTGCCCCCCTGTTGCCCCCTATCAAAAATTTGGATTTTTTTTTATTATTTAGAAATGTAGATCGTGTTGAGGGGAACCAAACGCCGTTTAATTTTTGAAAATCGGACGGGTAGATCTCGAGATCTCCGGGGGGGGCGGAATCCCCCCCCCCCCCCTGTTACAAATAGGGTAGCCAGGAGCCTGTTACAAATAGGGTTAAACGAGGGAAGTACACCATTGTTGAAATATTGCTTTCCCATTTTCACAAAAAGGGAAAACATATCACTAGAAATGGGGAAAATGGCCTCCCATTCCAATTATATTAAATTATATATTGAAGATGTCCATTTTTTTAATTTTCACTTCATGTAAGTGCAATAAAATTATTGCAAAAGCAAATAAATCTTCAAAATAATTGCAAATAAATATATTGCAATAAAAAGACCATAGGGCATAGACACATGCTGTTGAAATGCATCTAAATCAGCATTACCAGCTTTCCATAAACTTGCATTCTTCTTCTTAGTTAGTCATCCAAGATTCATCTTTCCTCACTGCTTATATTTTTTCTATACAATCACAGCTCTATGATACCAGTAACACTGCAGCCAAGGCCATTGCAGCCCTCACCTGAAACTTGTGCAATATGTACCTACATGTATTGAATAAGTGGTGGAGTAGTGTGATTGTATGCCATTTTGTACTGACAATATGTATTGTCAATATAAGCAGACTTTGATTCAACATTTGTAATGATTCAATCACAATTCATTTCATCTTTGGGACCTGAATTATTAAATCACCATTTGATTCATGGATTTTTTTTAGAATCGTTTTTTTCAGATTCAAAGAATAAAAAAATATGTTAATTGATTCACATTTGCTTCAACATTTAAATATATATATGACATTTAAGTTATATCAACATTTAAATATATACATGACTGAGGGAGAGAATCTTGCTAAGAAGCTCAGTATCGTTTGGATCAGTGAGGTCATGTGGCCTTTCTAAATTATCCATGTTTAAAGACATAAAGACATAAAAGAAAAGTGCAACAAAGAGCCTCTTGGGCCCATCCGAGGTTGCACCCCACCCCCCCCCCCCCCCCCCCCCCTCCACCAGTCTCGCCCCTTCAAATCACCTTACTCTACCTGCATAAAAGAAGGCTAATCCCACGAGTATTTATGAACTAATCCCTTCTCTGTAAAGTATTTATCTAATCTAATTTTGAAGGAAGCAAGTGTCACTGCATTAGCGACATCCCCTGGTAGCATATTCCAATGTCCTACAACCCTTCTACTGAAAAATGACTGTCGTAGCCTAGTCCTACTTTGTTTCATAATGAGTTTATGCTGATGACCTCTACCTCGATTTTCCCTATTGAACTCAAACATACCCTTTAAATATCCAGAATGCTGACTATTTACAAATTTGAAGACTTCAATTAGATCTCCTCTTAGCCTTCTATATCTAAGTGAAAACATACCCAATTTCCTTAATCTATCTTCATAAGGTAAACTACCAAGACAATTAATCATTTTTGTTGCCCTTTTTTGAACTCTTTCTAACAACCAGCAATCTTTCTCATATGTTGAAGACCAGGCATAAGTATAAGTAAGTATAAGTACTAAATATATATGTTGAATTTGTCAAATCAATAAAAATGGAAACATACCTACATGTGTGTGGTCATTAAACCATTGTTACAGCAAAAATATCAGATTGGCCATTATTGTCTTATATTGACAATTTATATTGAAAATAACTTACATTTACATTGCCAATTTAGGTATGTGTAAATCCATTAACATAAATCACAAATGTTCCTCACTTAACTTATTTGCCTTTTAAAGTTAAAAACACTCATCACTTTTTAGCCGGTACCATGGACACAGGCTAACACCATTGGTAGCTGTTGGTAGGGTGAACTGCTGTAACCTCGGACACATCATAACCTTGGACTTTTTATGCCATCAGAATGTTAACAATACAGACACACTGTGCGCCAGTAGCCCCTATACTCTGATAGCATGACAAGCCTGAGGTAAGACATGTCTGAAGATTGGGCTTTTACCATACCTAGTGTTATAGGTACCAACTTGCAGTAAATATCCGGTAGCTAATTCCCATTCTCATAAAAGTATAATTAAATTGTGTTCACACAATTTATATTTTTAACATAAAGGTAGGTGTAGCATGTATTGATGTCTTACTTATTCTAAATTGAAATAAGTATTAACTGCACATAGGTGGTAGGTACCTACCTAGTACCTACCACAACAATAAGAAACATGGAATTAAATTGAATTACAGGCTCCTAGAATTGCTTTGGAGCTGGTGTGCGGAGTGGAAAACTCTGACTAAAATAAGTATAAAGAGTGGAAAATTAAACCAAAAAGCATATGTACCAGGCTTTAGCGCCCAATTACCTGCTCACCAAAATTAGTTATTACCTATGCCAATTTTTACCTGTCTTTTCGTCCACAGGCTGTTCCTATCATTACATCCATAAATCAGTATCAGGTTTCCAATTATCCACTACATTTTAAAATAAGGAGTGGGAAATTCACAGTAAAACTCAGGAAAGAGTGGAAAAATAGTATCCATAGGGTGTCATTTTCCACCAAAATTTCCCAATGCTAGGACACTGAATTAAAATGTATCTAAATCAGCCTTTTTACAGTTTTCAATAAACTTACACAGCTTTCTGTAGTCAGAGGTCAATATCTCACTTTAATATTTACCAAATCATTACTTTTGATACAACAGGAGCTATACGATCCCAGATAAACTGCAACCACCAGCACCAACCCCAAACCCAAGGTGATATATCCCCAAACCCAAGGCGATATGTATAACCCAAACCCAAACCCACGGAAGCGCACGTATTGAATAGGCGGAACGTATTTTATCTACCGTGGCCTGGGCGAAACCAAGGCGATATATACCAGGTGGCTTCATCCAGACTGCGCATGTTTCTGCGCAGGTTCATAAGTGACGTCATCAAGCGAATACCGGGGACACCCGTAGCCAGAGCGCTGTTCGGCGGCCGGCTCTCGCGAGAGCGCTCACCGACGTCACACAGGGCAGTGTCGTCATAATTAGTGACGTCAGCTCGCGGCCGCCGAACACCGGCGAGCAGACCCGTTAGCAAGCCATGCTAGCGCTCTTTTTCAATCGCTGGAATGCCGCTCGCGCGCGAGCACGTGACGTCACGTAAGGGGGCACGCGTACATGAAACTGTGCGCGTGTCGTCATCGTTTGCTCGCTCCTGATTGGTGAATCGCACGTTGCTAGGCAACCTGCGAGCCCACTAGCACTGGCTAGCGTGAGAGCCGGCAGCCGAACAGGGCTCAGGAGAAACCCGCTGCAGTGCAAAGCGGATATAGCGATGGGAGAAAATAAAACACATTGATGCGGGTGTGGAAATGGAATGAGGTGCGGAATTAAGGTATTATGATAGGGGATGATTGGTAGATAACAAAATGGTGATTTTAAAGGCATGTTAATGCCTAATAAAGCGTTCATTATGGTCCCGGTTAGCATGTCTGTAGTGGACGAGCCGCCCATTTTTAGGCCCAAGATTCGCCGAACAGATTGCAAATTTTATGATTTTGGAGGCAACATATGGACACAAAATGACGTTCTAACCGGGATAGCGGAGGGGGACGGCCCGCAGCGACGGATTCAACGTTAGATATGGGCGACTTTAACCCAAAAAAATCGCATGCAAAACAAGCGATTTCGACCAAATATGACGTTCACCCCATTCCCTTGAGGAAAATCCTCGCTACGTGCCTGTGTTCTACATAAGTAGAGTTACTAATGTGTACCGGAGACAACTGCAGACTCTCAGTCAACCTGTTCCAAGGGAGTCCAGTAGACCCCAGCCAGCCAGCAATTTAAATACGGCCCCGAACAGACAGAATAAACTGGCCAATGTCGGTGTGGGGGACCAGTATGCAGAGGCGCGCGTCCCCTCACTTGGCTACCCGGTTGAGATACAGTTTATCGGTTCGCACGTTAGCCGAACCGAAAAGCTTCAGGCGCCTCACAAGTCACATGCGTCTCGCACAGTCCAGCCGAGACTCGGCTGTTGTTGTAAATTCCCTTAGGCCGCCGATGGCGGCGTAAGGGAAGTCGCTCGTTAACGCGAGCGACTTGAAACCAAAATGTTCCGAATTCGCATCTGGGTGGCCCGTGGCGGAGTATCAACCATCGCTTCCCTGCTTGCAGCAACACACTAAGCAGAATAGCTGAGGCAACGGCGGAAGACATATTTATAGATATAAACACAAGAATTACAGCATTTCAGACATTAAGACATAAGCATTTAAGACATAATAATCACACAAAGTCACGGAGCAAGAAACAGGGTCCGGTGACGTGTGACAATACCGGCGCCGAAGATGGCACCGGACCCGAACGAGGAATCGACCGCCTGGCAACAGTTCTAGAGCGTCCCGAGCTGCAGGGCTCCTGGACAGGGTCATCCGCCGCCTGCAACCAGCGACGGCTCTCACACCAGGCAGCAACGGCTCGCCCGCACCCATCGACGGCTCGCCCGCACCCAGCGACGGCTCGCCCGCACACAGCGACGGCTCTCACACCAGGCAGCGACGGCTCGCCCGCACCTAGCGACGGCTCGCCCGCACCCAGCGACGGCTCGCCCGCACCCAGCGACGGCTCACACCAGGCAGCGGCTGCTCGCCCGCACCCAGCGACGGCACTCACGCCAGGCAGCGGCTGCTCGCCCGCAACCAGCGACGGCTCTCACCAGGCAGCGGCTGCTCGCCCGCACCCAGCGACGGCACTCACACCAGACAGCGACGGCTCGCCCGCAACCAGCGACGGCTCACACCAGGCAGCGACGGCTCTCACACCAGGCAGCGACGGCTCTCACACCAGGCAGCGGCTGCTCGCCCTCAACCAGCGACGGCTTACACCAGGCAGCAACGGCTCTCACACCAGGCAGCGGCTGCTCGCCCTCAACCAGCGACGGCTCACACCAGGCAGCGACGGCTCTCACACCAGACAGCGGCTGCTCGCCCTCAACCAGCGACGGCTCACACCATGCAGCGACGGCTCTCACACCAGGCAGCGGCTGCTCGCCCTCAACCAGCGACGGCTCACACCAGGCAGCGACGGCTCTCACACCAGGCAGCGGCTGCTCGCCCTCAACCAGCGACGGCTCACACCATGCAGCGACGGCTCTCACACCAGGCAGCGGCTGCTCGCCCTCAACCAGCGACGGCTCACACCAGGCAGCGACGGCTCTCACACCAGGCAGCGGCTGCTCGCCCTCAACCAGCGACGGCTCACACCAGGCAGCGACGGCTCTCACACCAGGCAGCGGCTCTCACATGAGGTAGCCAGGATCATAGTCATCAGCCAAAAAGTGGTTTGAGCAGATGAAGGAGTTGGTTGGATCAACTGTATCAGCCCTCTTACATTTTGCAAGCCAGATACTCCATACATTCCTATCTCTCGGGAATTTAAAAAAGTTGACAGAAGGATCTTGCTTCTTTTTTTCCTCCACACCATGTCTTGCATGTTGCCACAGCACACACATGCCCCATTCTTGTGCACCTGTAAAATGGAAATTCACAGTTAGATGATAATGCTAACATTAATTCATAGGCAATAGTCCCAATGATAACTGCACAACAAACTAATGTGTGAATATAATGATACTATATAAAATAGAATATCCAGGTGGGACATTCAAGTTGTAATTTGTATGCTTTTAATTTCCCACCAGGGTAATTGTACTCAACAAGGGCAGATCCAGCTGTTAATTTTTGTTTGGGGTGGGGGGGGGGGGCAAACCGTTTTTAGCAGACCTTACCTACCCCAATTTCAAATTTCTTCCCGTATTTGGGCCACTTTATTTTGCAACCTCACAATTTCTAATGATTTCTTTACTTGTTTTTTTTTTAGCTTTTCAACCTTTTTTCGGATATCAAAAAAGAAAAGATGTCAGCTTGCAGTTTGTATTGTTCCAACATTGCTATACACTGAGCAAAACTATGTCAATTGTCACCTGTGCCCAGGGGCGCCAGCGATAATTGTTTAGTGGGAGTTCGGCTGAAATGACGAAAAAAGTACACCCCATTTTTTGCCTTTGCAGCTTTTTTAATGTGGATTTTCCTGTTACAGTAGGTACTTGTTATTTGGCTCCTTGAAGTGGCAAGACATTTTTACGGGTTTGCCTGATAAAACCCCAAAACATAGGTGGTGGGCCTTGTACAGTAGCATACCCAGGATTCACTCCAGGAGGGGGCATTTTTTTATAAGGGGCATAAGGTACCCCCACTATAACAAAAACAAAACCAACAGATTTGGCCCACTATATTTTTAGAGGGGCATATTTTAACAAAACAAATCTAAAAAATGAATAACAAATCAGTCATTTTTTCTCTCGAAATAGAGCCCTTTGGGTCCTATTTCCAAAGGGGCACAGTTTCAAATAGATCCTATCTAATCTAGCTCACAAATATAAACCTAAACCTAAACCTAATCTTCAGCCACTGGGCAGGCAATCGCATGAATACCTAAGCTTGACACTGTATGAGTTATGCTAACAAAGAACAGTTTTAAAAGCTCATCTATGGCAGCCAACAGTAGTCACTCTTACAAACAACATTTAACAAACTAAATTAATTAGGTACATGAATTACTTGCAAACAAAAACAGCGGGGATCTTGCTGGATTTTAGGTCTTGGTCTTGGTTTAGGGCGCATAGCCTCAGCGGGCTCAGAGCGTCCGTTTGGTCGTCTTCGACGACGGTTATCTTCTCTGTAGTCGTGGTAGCGATCAAGGTATTGAAGATGGAAACTAAGCTTGGTAATGGAAAGGGAAGGTGTTGCCGTGTTTGGATCTGTAAAGGATTTATAACATCTAGGATGTGGATCAATTGTTTCGGGGTAAGTTAATAGAGTTAGCTCTGAACTATGGGGAAAAAAGTTAATAAACCAAATATAATAAAATAAAAGCTCCGTTTTTTTGTGTGTTTTTTTTGGCTCGCCTCTTTTAACACTGCAGTACGCACAGAACAGCAGATCGGTACATCCTGTCACATCAGATTGCCTCAACCGGTGACCATGCGCATAACGCACGTACAAGTCACATCAGGGTTGTACACAGTCGGCGGTCTATTCATATTTGCGACCTAGAACACATTTAACGCGTTTCCCCAGCGCCTGCTGCAAACTCCTCTCACGACGATCATTCTCCCTCCTCATCCTGATCCATTCCCCTCCCCTCAAACCCAAAAAGATACCGTGGAAACTACTACGTTAGAATAATAACTGATGGGTTAGTGAAGCTATAGGTACAGGACACTACAAGCATTATTTGGTCTCTCATACTCCCAGCATCCTTCACACATGCATGCATACCAATGATTCTATGCATTCACTCACTCTCGTCAGGAGTTATTCCATCGTTCACTCGTCTCACAATCATTCTCCAAAAAATAAATACACAGACAGTTTCAAACAAGAGCATGTCACCAATCATCAATCACATCATAGCACTGAACATTAGTTATACATTCAAGTCATACATTCATATCAAGACAGGAGACAGAGAAATGTGAAAATATAACACAAGTATCCAAGTCGCATATAATGGATAATGAAACTAAAAAATGCGTTTCACTTTGTCACCTTCACACTTCACAGTCGCTTCATGAGTTCACAGGTACGCAAATATTTGAAGACCTCGTCTATTATCTCGGGGAAGCCATCTCCAATTAATGATTTCAAGCAAAGTGGGATTCCTTGCTCCTGGCAGAGGCGTATTAGAGGACGTCTCTGATCGGCGAAAGCTGGACATTCAACAAGTAGGTGTTCAACTGATTGCGGACACCGGCAATCGTCACACTGAGGTCTGGGGTCTCTGTCCATTATGTATGAATGGGTGTACCGAGTATGTCCCAATCGCAGCCGACACAGCACTACCTCCTCTCGTCGGTTTGGTCGTTTGCTGGTGGACCAGCTCTCAGCACGATCTTTAATCCTCTTTAAAGCAGTACCAGGGTTATAGTCAATCCATAATTGGTTAAACAACTCACGGACCGATTTATGCAAGGTGGGACAGAATTCTTTCATCCCCATCTGGATCCCGCATACAACATTCAAGCCTATAGCCGCTTTCGCTTTTACGTCAGCGATCTCATTTCCAGTTATATTACTGTGTCCTGGGATCCATAGGATAACAAGCAAGTGTCCCTTTTCCATAAGATGATGGACATAGTCAAGGATATCGGTCACGATAGGGTTGTTGGATGAGGAATGTCTTAAGGCCGTTACGACGGATAGTGAGTCCGTGCACATCACGCATTTCTTGAGGTGATTGTTTTCTACATATGTCATAGCCCGAAGTATAGCGGTCGCCTCCGCGGTAAAAATTGAACAATGCCCCGGAAGTTTAAATTGTTGAAACCTGTCACCGTGCACGTATGCACAACCAACACCATCAGGATTTTTTGCGCCATCGGAGTAAATAAAAGAAAAATCAGAATATTTCTGTCGAACATCGTTAAAGTCGCATTGAATTTGTATCTCGTCCAGTGAACCTTTTCTCTTATCAGTAAGTTTCAATATTTCACATCTGCGAATCCTCCAGGGTGGAACAGAGCTTCCTTTACAGGTTATTGCTGCGGGTAGAACAAAACCAGTCTCCTCGGACATTTGATTAAGCCTCTCGTACAGCGGAAATCCAGAAATCCTCTTCATATATCCTGTCTCAACATTATGTAAGGCCATTTCACCCGTGATGAGTTTCACACAAGGATGATCTGCTCGACTCTTTATTTTCATACAATATCTCAGGGTTAAATCGCATCGGCGAAGCCTCAGAGGAAGTACATCCGTTTCTACCAGCAGAGGCAATATCGGAGACGTTCTCAGTGCCCCAGTCGCTATTCTGAGGCATTGGTTCTGTATTGGGTCGAGCGACTCCACTACCTTGTTATGGGGGCCATCTAAAATCTGACAGGAGTAGTCGAGGATCGGTCGTATCATGGACTTGTAAATGCGTATTAATATAGATCGGTCTGCTCCACATCCCCGCCCGGCCAGGCATTTAAGAATAGGCATTCGCTTAGCCGTCTTTCCTTTAATGTACTGGACGTGCTTCGCTAAGTTCAGTCTCGAGTCTAATATCACCCCCAGAAACTTCACATCATCAGAATATGCCACAGGTTGATCGTATACCTTCAATTCAGGTATGTTCATTAATTCCCTTTCTATCATGAATCTTCGAAAGATAATAGCATTGCATTTTTGGGGCGAAAAAACGAATCCCCATCGATCTGTCCATTCAGTCACGCGGTCCAACGCCGTTTGCATCATCTCGATCAGTGGTAGGATTCTCCGTCCTCGCACCCACATGGAACAATCATCGGCATACAATGCACATGAAACATTTCTGGGGACGTCGCTGAAAATGTCATTGATCATAATATTAAATAGGATAGGGGAAATGACTCCTCCCTGTACCAATCCATTCTCTTGATGATAATTGTTCGACAGTTTCCCGCTCCTCACCTGAAATGTTCTATTCTCCAAACAGGACCCGACAAAATACATTAGTCGTCCTCTGAAACCAAGGTTATGCATTCGATGTAGTATGGCCATCTTTGACGTAAGGTTATAGGCGCTTTTTAAATCAAGGAAGACTGCCAGGGTATACTTATGATAGAAAAATCCTCTCCTCACCTCAGATTCCAACCGAGTTAGATGGTCCGCCGTGCACCTTCCCTTCCGAAAAGCGCACTGGACGGTTGATAACATGTTATTTTGTTCAATGAACCATGATAAACGCTTTGCCACCATCCTTTCCATTAATTTACTAAAGCATGAGGTAAGTTGAATAGGTCTGTACGATCCAGGACTTTCTCTTGGTTTCCCGGGTTTCAAAATTGGAATAATTATAGAATGTTTCCATTCGTCCGGAATCTTTTCTGCACACCATATACAATTGATCATATTTAAAACCTTCTGTAACTGTGATTCATTTAAATGCTTAAAGAACGCATAATGTATGATGTCAGGTCCGATCGAGGTGTTCCCGCATTTCGACACGGACTCCTGTAGCTCTCATCGAGAAAATATCGTTGTAGACCTCATGGTTAGGTGATACAAATGACGGCATTTGCTCTGTCATTTCTCTTTCTCGTTCTCTGAAACTTGGTCGGTAATGTAAGGAAGAGGATATGTCAGAGAAAAACTGCCCCAGAATATTTGAAACCTCAAAGGGATCATCGATCGTATTTCCTGCGACATGTAATACTGGCAGCGGCCTCTGGTATCTTTCCTTCCGTGTAAACTTTCGAATAATTCCCCAGAGCTGGTGTAATGGAGTACTAACATTGAACATGTGTAACAACTTCTCCCACGACTCCTTTTTGGCCTTGCGAATTGTTCTCCTCGCCTTCGCTTTGGCCTCCTTATATTCTAATAAATGTAAGTTTCGTTGGCTACGTCTAAAGCGATTGAGAGCACGTTTCCTGTTGCGTATAGCTTCCTTGCATTCGTCGGTCCACCACGGGCAGCAATATTTCGCAGGTCCCTTTTTCTGAGGAATAGTTTCCCGTGCAGCAGTTAATAGTGTCTCAACCATAGCTCCATAATTATTCTCCATGTCATTCGCATCAGTAAAGTTTAAGTCACATTTGTTGGCAAATTCTGTCCAGTTTGCCTTGTTTATGTTCCATCCTTTGAACTCATCACTTCGTGTTTCGGTATTCCCCGTTCCAACCCTATCGTATGTAATATATATAGGGCAGTGATCGCTAGAGTGGAGGTCGGTGTCAGTACGCCAGTGCATATATTGTCCCACATCACTGGTTGTTACCGTAATATCTATATGCGACCATAGGCCAGTATATTCATCCATCCGAGTTGGACAACCATCGTTTAGCAGATTCAAGGCGTTCTGCCGTATCACCCTTTCCCAGGTGTTCCCTCGAGTGTCACAACGGTCTGAACCCCACATCAGATGTCGGCTGTTTGCATCCGTGCAGATAATAAATGGTTGCGGTAATTGAGTGACCAAGTTGTCAAGGTCGGCCACTGTCACAGTTTCGTTGGGCGGCAGGTAGAGGGAGCACACACATATACGGCTGCGACCCATTCTCACTGAACTGGCTACAGCCTGCAGGGTTGTAGTGAAGGGAATCTGAAAATGAGGAAGATTGTTTGAAACATAAATGCAAACTCCTCCTTGTCGTCTGTTGGTATTTGAGTATCCATTGTAAAGTGTGTAGTTGTGCAGGCGGAAGTCATAGTCATCAGTAGCAAGGAAATGTGTTTCCTGTAAACACACCACATCGTGTTCTCGTTCAATCAGCAATGGTTTAATTTCTGGCCACTTTGATATTAAACCGCGACAATTCCATTGCATAATTTTAAAACTCATTTGCTTCTTAAAAGTTCACTTTTTATTGATGTCCTATGCTTGCTGATCTGCAATGGTTTCATCAGTAAGCAGACATAAAGAACAGGCAGACATTTGACAACTCCCATCCCCAATGAACAATGAGCAGCCTGCAAGTCTGCTTGTAACTTGTGAATAGTCAAGCACAGCATTAACAGCACCACCAATTCTCATTCCACAATGTCTCACCTCACCTCCATTGCACACATTACAATCAGCAGACCAAGGTAAGTCAAAGTGCTCCTAACAATAGTAAGAAAAACCACCTCCCACAAATAAATATTACCAATGTCCTTTTTTACCAAGAATGGTACAATACCATTCACACACTTAACCATTGTGTCCAAAACAAAATAGTAAGAAACACATTCTGAGTTCATATCACACATATACATCATCAGCTTCACAACATCACTGACAAAATAATGTGGTGCAAACAAATAATGTTGTAAATCACAAACATAGTCAATAATAAGAAAACTATGTTCACAAGTAATAAAACATAAGGAAGAAGAATGCTGTATCAGCTTGGAAAACAGTAAAAAGAAAATACAAACAAAAACATAACAAAACAGTTATAAATGTACTTGCACATTCTTCATCTTACACTGTTCACTACAGCAAACAAAAAAACTAGCCTACTTCCTTCAGATCTTTCCATGATTTTTTGCGTACCATTTTGTTCCCTGTCCTTTCAGGCAGTCTGCTTGCCCTGGTAATCATGGGTGAAGGAGTAATGTCATTGTCGTCTGTGGTCACAGATGACTGTGCTTTGTCTCTGATTTTTCCTTGTCCTTTCCCCACTCCTACAACCTGCCATTCATCTGTCTGATCTTTGTTTCGCTCCTGATCCATGTCAGTCTCAGTCATCTCACCATCACAAGTCTCAATGTTTACACATTCATCAGCTGTTCCTTCCTGTGTTTCCTGGTTCTTTCTACCTATACTTGTGCCTGCATCGTCAAACTCAACAGTCTTTGGAATGTCATCAACAGTTTGTTTTTTTAACAGTTGTTGTAGCAGTGTCACCAGCTCTCCTACTTTTTGCTCAAGTTTTCCCACTTTTTCTTTCAACTCCTCCTCCTGTTTGTTGGCAGCACTGGGGGTGCGGACTGTGGCAGCATACGCTCGAAGGACAGGAGGTTCATACTGTGTGTCATACTGCTTCCTAGCCTGTGCAAATGAAATCTCCTGCTCCACCTTGATTTTACATATTTCTTTTTCTTTTACCCACACCTCACACTCACGGGCCAGGCAGGAGTGTCCTGTCTTTTTACAGTTCACACAGAGTTGTGAACAGTCCCCCTCATGTTTGTCCTTTCCACATCGCAGACAGATCCGATCACTCTGACACCTCTCCTCGTGATGACCAAATCTGCCGCATCTGTAACACATCATCGGGTTTGGGACATACTGTTGGACATGATAGGTCACATAGTCAAGTTGTAGTTTGGCTGGGCAAGATGGCTTGTCAAAGGTCAAAAGGATAGTAGGTGTGTTTTCTGCCTTCCCATCCACTCTCCGAGTGAACTTCCTTGCACCCACAACCCCAAAGTCTCTCAGCCATCCTACAACCTCATCTTCACTCAAGTCCATCAGATCATAAGCCCGGATGGTACCCCGGGATGTGTTTAGTTTCTCATCACGAGTGATCTCGCATTCCTCATTTGCAAATTTCTGTGCTTTGAGAAATTTGTCAGTTTGAGCCACATTTTTTGTTTTGATCAGTAGGGTGCCGTCCCCCAGGAAGTTTGCTTTCTCTAACCTTTCCGATGCACCCAGTACTCCTCTGATACCTGTCTGCACCCATGGCCAACCTTTTGTTTTGAACGGTTTTCCTGAGGTAAGTTTTACCCTAAGATACGTACCAGTGTTTTCATCCTCTGCTCGCTCGAAAAATGATTCATCAGGTCTAACCCGCTTGCCGGGTCGTTGATAACCCATCACTACATTACCGTGCCACGAAGGGAGAAGCTCCTCAGCAGCAGTGTCCAGAGAAGAAAGGACTTAAATGAAGATGAAAATAACAAAAACAATCTTGAAGTGCTTCCTTACCAACGAAAATCAAAAAACAAAACTTGCAATGCCACGTCACCAAAGGCAAATACTCTTGACCATCGGCCACGTGTTCACAGCTCGAAATCCGACGCACGAATGGGGTTGCTGGATTTTACTATTCACAATCACATTTTGTACTGCCTGTCATGCGCCACGCACGAAACACTGTCGGCTCTCTCTACTGGCTCTCTCTAGAGGGCTCTCTCTACTGACGGCAGCGCACACGGACGACGCGACATATACGGAGTTAATGACGACAGGTTGTATACCAAACGCGCCACCGTTGCCGTCTTCGCTACCGCGAACAGGGGGTAGCAGGCGCGCGGCCGTCCAGGCGCCAGCACACCCGCCGACACAAAGTCCGCCACGGCCTCGGTCATCAAGTCCGAACGCGGCGTCGGACGCCACACGGAAGGCACCGCCGCAGGCACACGGACACGCAGACCCCGTGACAACACACTGCACACACGAGGATGGCCCGAAAACATGGCCGAGTCTACCCGCACGGGCACCGGCGGCCGCACCCGAGACGCACTATCCACCGGCAGCCGACGAGAACCGATGAAGCTCAACGGAGACTCGCCGGCCGCCGGCAGGCCCGCGCCGTCAACGGCCGCCAGATCCGGAGACGGCGGCCCAGGAGCCGCGGCGCCGCCGGCAACGAGCAGCTCCACCAGCCCCCGACAGATGGCAGCAGCAGCAGCCGGACCGGCGCAGAGCGAAGGCCGGTCGCCGCCATCCCGCTGCCACTCTTCCTCCTCCTCTTCCTCTTCCTTCTCTTCCTCCCCCTCCCCGGCTGAAACGAACACCGGGGGCCCGGGGACGCCGCTCGCGCCACGCACCGGCGCAGCAGGGCCCGCGCCGACCAGCGGCGGCGCCCCCCGCCCCGGCTCGGAGGCCGGGGCGCTCCCCCCGGCCGAGAACAGCGCCGGAGGGCCCGCGGGCGGCGAGGGGCCGGAGTGGGGCACCGAGACCGTAGCCCCCCATGCCGCCCGCAGAGCCGCCCTAATTCGCGCGGCGCGGCGCGGCCGCCGACGCAGCGTCCCTGGGCGGCGGGCGCAAGCCAGACGGCCGGGAGGGCCGCCCCCGCCACTGGGCGGGAGGCACGGCGGCCGGGCGGGGTCTGGCGGCGGCCGGCTGGGCGGCCGCCGGGCTGAGTTGGATGCCGAGCCGATCCATGTCCGCCGTCCTTGCGTCGCTGACGGCGGCCGCCCAGCCGTGGTGCGCCACGATCAGAAACAGGCGCACTCGACCCCAGTACCAGCCACGCTGGTCCGCGGGAGGGCCAGCGCCGTCACTGATCATTAGCAGGCCACGAACTTCTTCTCTCTCTCTGGTGCCGTAGTTCGATGAGCCGGCAAGCTGCTCTCGCAGGTCGGCTAACCAAAGCCGCCGCTGGGAGGCGGTCGGCCCGGCCTGTGCGTCATCGAACGCGTCCTCCACCTTCACCGCATCGCCGACGCTGCCATCGACAGCCCCGCCCGTCACCAGGCCGGCGGCGGTCAGACGGACGATGACAGCCTCGACGATGTCGTCGATCTCGCCCCCGGTTCGGTCCGAGTCTCGAATGCTGGAGCGTAAACGGCGGGTGGGTGACGCCATGGCCGATTGGCGCACCGCCGGTAGTCCGTGCTGCAGGAGTCCGGGGCCGCGGCAGCCACTTAAGTCACCACACCTCCTCTCGTACGTCTATTCTCAACAGGGACAGAGTCGAGACTGCGCCGGATAGCGAGACACCGCTGACACATCTGGTGGCACACCGCCACAGCTCGCCGCTCATTGGTCACCCATAACCCCATCTGACCTGTCAGCAGGCCCTTGGTACACACTGCACGCGCCACCGCACACCCCCGGTCCGCTATTGGCCGACAGTTGGCGGGAAATTGCGGGACGCCGCGTCGGCGGGGTTCACGCTAGTGGAAACAAAGCGAACAGAAAATGAACGGAACTTAAATACAGAAAGTAAAATGCTAAGCCATTTGCGCGGACAGCGACCTTTGTGTAAATTAAATACCACTCCTAAATTATCGGAATATAACACAGTTTGCGACATGTCACGCGACAACACAGCCGTCAGCGCCGCCAAATACTCCGCTAAATATATCGGCAAAGTTACAGGTAACGCAACGGAGACAGGCGCACAACCCTGCTGAACAATGCCGATGCAATCGGGCGTCGCGTCGACAAAAACAGCCCGTTCATGAACTGCACGACAGTTAACCAGATCGTCCGCAGTGAGTGTGTCGGTACAGACAATAAACGGCAGTGCGGCCACGCAACTGGCCCAGTCTCCGTCCAACACAGCATGCACCAACTCTAATGGCAATTTAAGGCACGGTCTTACGAAATTCAGATAACCTGCCAGGCGCTGACGCCACAGAGCCGGCCACGTCGCATTGCAAACAGACAGCGCGACGCGTAAGTGACGTAACGTATCAGGCGAGACACGTGTACAGCGGGCATTTAAATCTATGTCTACGCCTAAGTACACTAGCCTAGAGACAGGGTGCAACACTGACTTGGCAAAATTAAGCTGAAAACCTATGCTTTTTAGAAAATCAACAATTCCTGACAGCTCCGCGGCGGTACGAGACAGAAACAAAAAGTCATCCAAGTACGCCAGACCAACAACACCAGGAAAACGAGCGCGAATAACCTGTACCGTGGCACACGAAAACCATTGCATTTCACTTGGAGCTGTACTTAACCCCATAGGAAGTTTACAAAATAAATACGTTTTCCCACAATACAAAACTCCAAAATGCTCCTGGGTCGATGGAGCCAAAGGGATGTGGTAGAAGCCGTCCCGCAGGTCAAGCTTAATAGCAAAGCGATACCCGTCAGCAGACGCCTGAAGGGCTCTCTCTACTGACGGCAGCGCACACGGACGACGCGACATATACGGAGTTAATGACGACAGGTTGTATACCAAACGCGCCACCGTTGCCGTCTTCGCTACCGCGAACAGGGGGTAGCAGGCGCGCGGCCGTCCAGGCGCCAGCACACCCGCCGACACAAAGTCCGCCACGGCCTCGGTCATCAAGTCCGAACGCGGCGTCGGACGCCACACGGAAGGCACCGCCGCAGGCACACGGACACGCAGACCCCGTGACAACACACTGCACACACTCTCTCGTACACACTCTCTTGAGAACAGAGTCTCGACTCTGTCCCTGTTGAGAATAGACGTACGAGAGGAGGTGTGGTGACTTAAGTGGCTGCCGCGGCCCGGACTCCTGCAGCACGGACTACCGGCGGTGCGCCAATCGGCCATGGCGTCACCCACCCGCCGTTTACGCTCCAGCATTCGAGACTCGGACCGAACCGGGGGCGAGATCGACGACATCGTCGAGGCTGTCATCGTCCGTCTGACCGCCGCCGGCCTGGTGACGGGCGGGGCTGTCGATGGCAGCGTCGGCGATGCGGTGAAGGTGGAGGACGCGTTCGATGACGCACAGGCCGGGCCGACCGCCTCCCAGCGGCGGCTTTGGTTAGCCGACCTGCGAGAGCAGCTTGCCGGCTCATCGAACTACGGCACCAGAGAGAGAGAAGAAGTTCGTGGCCTGCTAATGATCAGTGACGGCGCTGGCCCTCCCGCGGACCAGCGTGGCTGGTACTGGGGTCGAGTGCGCCTGTTTCTGATCGTGGCGCACCACGGCTGGGCGGCCGCCGTCAGCGACGCAAGGACGGCGGACATGGATCGGCTCGGCATCCAACTCAGCCCGGCGGCCGCCCAGCCGGCCGCCGCCAGACCCCGTCCGGCCGCCGTGCCTCCCGTCCAGTGGCGGGGGGCGGCCCTCCCGGCCGTCTGGCTTGCGCCCGCCGCCCAGGGACGCTGCGTCGGCGGCCGCGCCGCGCCGCGCGAATTAGGGCGGCTCTGCGGGCGGCATGGGGGGCTACGGTCTCGGTGCCCCACTCCGGCCCCTCGCCGCCCGCGGGCCCTCCGGCGCTGTTCTCGGCCGGGGGGAGCGCCCCGGCCTCCGAGCCGGGGCGGGGGGCGCCGCCGCTGGTCGGCGCGGGCCCTGCTGCGCCGGTGCGTGGCGCGAGCGGCGTCCCCGGGCCCCCGGTGTTCGTTTCAGCCGGGGAGGGGGAGGAAGAGAAGGAAGAGGAAGAGGAGGAGGAAGAGTGGCAGCGGGATGGCGGCGACCGGCCTTCGCTCTGCGCCGGTCCGGCTGCTGCTGCTGCCATCTGTCGGGGGCTGGTGGAGCTGCTCGTTGCCGGCGGCGCCGCGGCTCCTGGGCCGCCGTCTCCGGATCTGGCGGCCGTTGACGGCGCGGGCCTGCCGGCGGCCGGCGAGTCTCCGTTGAGCTTCATCGGTTCTCGTCGGCTGCCGGTGGATAGTGCGTCTCGGGTGCGGCCGCCGGTGCCCGTGCGGGTAGACTCGGCCATGTTTTCGGGCCATCCTCGTGTGTGCAGTGTGTTGTCACGGGGTCTGCGTGTCCGTGTGCCTGCGGCGGTGCCTTCCGTGTGGCGTCCGACGCCGCGTTCGGACTTGATGACCGAGGCCGTGGCGGACTTTGTGTCGGCGGGTGTGCTGGCGCCTGGACGGCCGCGCGCCTGCTACCCCCTGTTCGCGGTAGCGAAGACGGCAACGGTGGCGCGTTTGGTATACAACCTGTCGTCATTAACTCCGTATATGTCGCGTCGTCCGTGTGCGCTGCCGTCAGTAGAGAGAGCCCTTCAGGCGTCTGCTGACGGGTATCGCTTTGCTATTAAGCTTGACCTGCGGGACGGCTTCTACCACATCCCTTTGGCTCCATCGACCCAGGAGCATTTTGGAGTTTTGTATTGTGGGAAAACGTATTTATTTTGTAAACTTCCTATGGGGTTAAGTACAGCTCCAAGTGAAATGCAATGGTTTTCGTGTGCCACGGTACAGGTTATTCGCGCTCGTTTTCCTGGTGTTGTTGGTCTGGCGTACTTGGATGACTTTTTGTTTCTGTCTCGTACCGCCGCGGAGCTGTCAGGAATTGTTGATTTTCTAAAAAGCATAGGTTTTCAGCTTAATTTTGCCAAGTCAGTGTTGCACCCTGTCTCTAGGCTAGTGTACTTAGGCGTAGACATAGATTTAAATGCCCGCTGTACACGTGTCTCGCCTGATACGTTACGTCACTTACGCGTCGCGCTGTCTGTTTGCAATGCGACGTGGCCGGCTCTGTGGCGTCAGCGCCTGGCAGGTTATCTGAATTTCGTAAGACCGTGCCTTAAATTGCCATTAGAGTTGGTGCATGCTGTGTTGGACGGAGACTGGGCCAGTTGCGTGGCCGCACTGCCGTTTATTGTCTGTACCGACACACTCACTGCGGACGATCTGGTTAACTGTCGTGCAGTTCATGAACGGGCTGTTTTTGTCGACGCGACGCCCGATTGCATCGGCATTGTTCAGCAGGGTTGTGCGCCTGTCTCCGTTGCGTTACCTGTAACTTTGCCGATATATTTAGCGGAGTATTTGGCGGCGCTGACGGCTGTGTTGTCGCGTGACATGTCGCAAACTGTGTTATATTCCGATAATTTAGGAGTGGTATTTAATTTACACAAAGGTCGCTGTCCGCGCAAATGGCTTAGCATTTTACTTTCTGTATTTAAGTTCCGCTCATTTTCTGTTCGCTTTGTTTCCACTAGCGTGAACCCCGCCGACGCGGCGTCCCGCAATTTCCCGCCAACTGTCGGCCAATAGCGGACCGGGGGTGTGCGGTGGCGCGTGCAGTGTGTACCAAGGGCCTGCTGACAGGTCAGATGGGGTTATGGGTGACCAATGAGCGGCGAGCTGTGGCGGTGTGCCACCAGATGTGTCAGCGGTGTCTCGCTATCCGGCGCAGTCTCGACTCTGTCCCTGTTGAGACGTCCTCTCGTACGTCTATTCTCAACAGGGACAGAGTCGAGACTGCGCCGGATAGACTGATCCTCTCGTACGTCTATTCTCAACAGGGACAGAGTCGAGACTGCGCCGGATAGCGAGACACTGCTGACACATCTGGTGGCACACCGCCCCAGCTCGCCGCTCATTGGTCACCCATAACCCCATCTGACCTGTCAGCAGGCCCTTGGTACACACTGCACGCGCCACCGCACACCCCCGGTCCGCTATTGGCCGACAGTTGGCGGGAAATTGCGGGACGCCGCGTCGGCGGGGTTCACGCTAGTGGAAACAAAGCGAACAGAAAATGAGCGGAACTTAAATACAGAAAGTAAAATGCTAAGCCATTTGCGCGGACAGCGACCTTTGTGTAAATTAAATACCACTCCTAAATTATCGGAATATAACACAGTTTGCGACATGTCACGCGACAACACAGCCGTCAGCGCCGCCAAATACTCCGCTAAATATATCGGCAAAGTTACAGGTAACGCAACGGAGACAGGCGCACAACCCTGCTGAACAATGCCGATGCAATCGGGCGTCGCGTCGACAAAAACAGCCCGTTCATGAACTGCACGACAGTTAACCAGATCGTCCGCAGTGAGTGTGTCGGTACAGACAATAAACGGCAGTGCGGCCACGCAACTGGCCCAGTCTCCGTCCAACACAGCATGCACCAACTCTAATGGCAATTTAAGGCACGGTCTTACGAAATTCAGATAACCTGCCAGGCGCTGACGCCACAGAGCCGGCCACGTCGCATTGCAAACAGACAGCGCGACGCGTAAGTGACGTAACGTATCAGGCGAGACACGTGTACAGCGGGCATTTAAATCTATGTCTACGCCTAAGTACACTAGCCTAGAGACAGGGTGCAACACTGACTTGGCAAAATTAAGCTGAAAACCTATGCTTTTTAGAAAATCAACAATTCCTGACAGCTCCGCGGCGGTACGAG
>JAXIVJ010000014.1:502711-600211 GCA_036785665.1 Chirona hameri | reverse complement strand
TCGCCCTCGGAGTCATTTGCCGTCAATAATACAGGACACTTTTGCTCTTTGTGGGATAAAATTCTGCCTTAACTGCGATATGTATTGCGTTTAGTTTTACCACAGTCCACAGTGCATGTTATTCACCAGTAGAGCTCAGAAAAATACAAAAATTGGTAGTGAAAGCATGCCTGTTATTGACCGTCCTCTCCTAAGAATCCCTCCTCCCTCAGATTAACAGGACCGTCGTCTTTTTGTTTGTTACAAATCATGCCATTCGCGTGAAATCCACTTAGCACGCGTGTCTTGCTCGCAAATAATAAGTTAAAGCAACGACACATGCTACACTAAACACCGCGACCTGATATCTGACTGCCGCCGGGCCAGGAGCCGTCTCACGCTAGCTATCGTTGGTCTCCGCTCAGCTACCAAAATCGGTCCTTCCGTGATGGGCAACACAAACTCATCGAGTGACGGACCAAAGACACCGGAGAGGGCCGCCGACTGTCTCAGCTTCCCACTGCTGGTCGAACGGTCCGAGACAAAACAGACATGGCAGTGTCTGCCCTACAACTCCTCACTGAAATGGAAAACTTACCCATCGCGCACACACTCTGTCTCTAACCCCACACGGCACCGACCCCTATAGTACCCCCGTCCGGGGCACTGACCAGAGGCCGGAGGAGTATCACATGAAGAAGGCTGCCAGCTCTGCCATCTTGTCCCGGGGCTGTTCGGGGCCGCCGCCCCGGCCCCGGCCCCGTCCGCGGCCCCTCTGTCCGCCGCCGCGGGCCCGCGCCGAGCTCCGCTGGGCGTGCTTCATCTGAACCAGCTGCGTCAGCCCCTCCGTACAGAACACGCAGCCGTCCAGCTGGGCGGCCTTCTCCGGCAGACGGGACTTCTGAGGGAGAGGAGGGGTGTTACAGTCGCCCCTCCGTACAGAACACACAGCCGTCCAGCTGGGCGGCCTTCTCCGGCAGACGGGACTTCTGAGGGAGAGGAGGGGTGTTACAGTCAGCCCCTCCGTACAGAACACGCAGCCGTCCAGCTGGGCGGCCTTCTCAGGTAGACGGGACTTCTCCTGATGGGAAGTGCGAAAGAAGTGAGGTACGGTAGGCGAAATATAATGTTAAGCACAACAAAGGTGACGTTTTTATGACGTAGGGTTATGATGTCGCATTGTGAACGTTAACTTGGAATCTATAAAGACGATACATCTAGACGATTACGCTGGGTTTTTGTTTGTAAGTCCTTGAACATGGATATAAAGAAGAGAAACATGGCACCTGCTGCAATGAGCAACACCTGATGTCATCAGCAAATAATTGAAGAGATATAGATGGTATCTGCGATAGCGATGTCAGGCTCGAGGATGGCCAAACCAACACGAAGTACACATTTAATTCCACTTTGTTTATAACATGACCATTCTAGTGTTAAGCAGTCTACTCTGCCTCACAAACTTTACACTTTGTATAGCGCCCGAAAGGTACGGCCACCACCCACCACACTATCCCGATCCCGCAGCATGCTGTCACTGCTGCCAACCTTCATCCCACACAATCCTTAAATTACGAATTTGAATGATTAATTTTCGAATTATAATTGGGTTTCAGGGCGCTCCGACTATTTCGGTCATACGACACCCATAATCCCCAAATAACCCTCCCAATCATTTCAAAGTAGTCGGCTAACTTGAGACAGCCCTGAACTGAACGTCATTGGCGCCCTAATCCTTCTAGTCAGTAGTTACCATGGCCACCCCAGCCCGACCAGGGCCAGTGATGCGTCAGATGTGAGTAGCAGGCCCACTGAAAAGGAACACTGATCTTCTCGTGTCAGGTGCGGACTGTGGATTGCTGACAGTGACCTGACTGACCTGTTTGTACTCGACCCGAACCGTGAAGGCGCCGCAGCTCTGAAGAGGCCCACTGAAAAGGAACACTGATCTTCTCGTGTCAGGTGCGGACTGTGGATTGCTGACAGTGACCTGACTGACCTGTTTGTACTCGACCCGAACCGTGAAGGCGCCGCAGCTCTGAAGAGGCCCACTGCAAAGAGGAACACTGATCTTCTCGTGTCAGGTGCGGACTGTGGATTGCTGACAGTGACCTGACTGACCTGTTTGTACTCGACCCGAACCGTGAAGGCGCCGCAGCTCTGAAGAGGCCCACTGAAAAGGAACACTGATCTTCTCGTGTCAGGTGCGGACTGTGGATTGCTGACAGTGACCTGACTGACCTGTTTGTACTCGACCCGAACCGTGTAGGCGCCGCAGCTCTGAAGAGGCCCACTGAAAAGGAACACTGATCTTCTCGTGTCAGGTGCGGACTGTGGATTGCTGACAGTGACCTGACTGACCTGTTTGTACTCGACCCGAACCGTGAAGGCGCCGCAGCTCTGAAGAGGCCCACTGAAAAGGAACACTGATCTTCTCGTGTCAGGTGCGGACTGTGGATTGCTGACAGTGACCTGACTGACCTGTTTGTACTCGACCCGAACCGTGAAGGCGCCGCAGCTCTGAAGAGGCCCACTGAAAAGGAACACTGATCTTCTCGTGTCAGGTGCGGACTGTGGATTGCTGACAGTGACCTGACTGACCTGTTTGTACTCGACCCGAACCGTGAAGGCGCCGCAGCTCTCACACAGACCCGGCAGCACCGACACCCGCGACGCCTGGTCAAACAGGCTGACTATGACGTCACACCTGCAAACAACAGAGTACAGACACATGAGTAACGTCACACCCGCGACGCCTGGTCAAACAGGCTGACTATGACGTCACACCTGCAGACAACAGACACATGAGTAACGTCACACCCGTGACGCCTGGTCAAACAGGCTGACTATGACGTCACACCTGCAGACAACAGACACATGAGTAACGTCACACCCGTGACGCCTGGTCAAACAGGCTGACTATGACGTCCCACCTGCAGACAACAGAGACACAGTAACGTCACACCCGTGACGCCTGGTCAAACAGGCTGACTATGACGTCACACCTGCAGACAACAGAGACACAGTAACGTCACACCCGTGACGCCTGGTCAAACAGGCTGACTATGACGTCACACCTGTAGACAACATACACATGAGTAACGTCACACCCGTGACGCCTGGTCAAACAGGCTGACTATGACGTCACACCTGCAGACAACAGACACATGAGTAACGTCACACCCGTGACGCCTGGTCAACATGGTGGCCAAATTCACAGATTTAGGGGGAATGAAGGATGCCAAAATTGCTTGTTTGATCACATCTTAGGGATGCAGGAGGTGTACGGGTCTTAAAACATGACCATTAGGCTATAATTTGCATGTGTTTTAGCTAGACATCCCACATTTCATATCTCATCTGGGAACATTGAATAATTTTGGCATCCCTCCCCCCAGCTCTCTGAATCTAGACTGCTGGTCAAACAGGCTGAATATGACGTCACACCCGCGGACAACACACATGAGTAACGTCACATATACATCAGTGAATGGGAACATGTGCGGCCAACTCTAGCAACGGGCAAGAAGTGCGGCGACAAACCTGGAAACACACAACCTGGTAACACACGGCTCGACTAACATGTGCCACACGGCTAACATGTACCACACAGCTAACATGTACCACACAGCTAACATGTACCACACGGCTAACATGTACCACACGGCTAACATGTACCACACGGCTAACATGTACCACACATCTAACATGTACCACACGGCTAACATGTACCACACGGATAACATGTGCCACACGTCTAACATGTACACAGTACCACACAGCTAACATGTACCACACAGATAACATGTACCACATGGGTAACATGTACCACATGGGTAACATGTACCACATGGGTAACATGTACCACATGGGTAACATGTACCACATGGGTAACATGTACCACATGGGTAACATGTACCACACAGCTAACATGTACCACACAGCTAACATGTACCACACAGCTAACATGTACCACACAGCTAACATGTACCACACGGCTAACATGTACCACACAGCTAACATGTACCACACATCTAACATGTACCACACGGCTAACATGTACCACACAGCTAACATGTACCACACGGCTAATATGTACCACACGGCTAACATGTACCACACGGATAACATGTACCACACAGCTAACATGTACCACACGGCTAACATGTACCACACGGCTAACATGTACCACACGGCTAATATGTACCACACGGCTAACATGTACCACATGGGTAACATGTACCACACAGCTAACATGTACCACACAGCCAACATGTACCACACAGCTAGCATGTACCACACATCTAACATGTACCACACAGCTAACATGTACCACATGGCTAACATGTACCACACGTCTAACATGTACCACACGACTAACATGTACCACACAGCTAACATGTACCACACATCTAACATGTACCACACAACTAACATGTACCACATGGCTAACATGTACCACACATCTAACATGTACCACACAGCTAACATGTACCACATGGCTAACATGTACCACATGGCTAACATGTACCACACAGCTAACATGTACCACACAGCTAACATGCACCACACGGCTAACATGCACCACATGGCTAACATGTACCACACAGCTAACATGTACCGCACAGCTAACATGTACCACACCACACTATCACACACTCTTCACTTAATGACTCTCCACTTAATGTTCTCACTCTATGTCATAGAATGTTTAAATATCGATTTAACTCAAGTGTTCTCAGGCTTCACCATTGACGATAACCATGCGCGAGGTCTGGCAAATAAATCAATTTAACAGTGCGAAGTAGAATACCTGAGACGTCCAGTTCAGGTACAGCTCGACTCGGAGTGATGCTCAAAACAGACGATAGTTAGCATGTGTACGCACTACGCATCACTGCCCCAGTCATTGATCTAGACTGTGGTGCCCCGGCCCGTACCTGGATTGATCTAGACTGTGGTGCCCCGGCCCGTACCTGGATTGATCTAGACTGTGGTGTCCCGGCCCGTACCTGGACTGATCTAGCCTGTGGTGTCCCGGCCCATACCTGGATTGATCTAGACTGTGGTGTCCCGGCCCGTACCTGGATTGATCTAGACTGTGGTGTCCCGGCCCGTACCTGGATTGATCTAGACTGTGGGGCCCCGGCCCGTACCTGGATTGATCTAGACTGTGGTGCCCCGGCCCGTACCTGGATTGATCTAGCCTGTGGTGTCCCGGCCCGTACCTGGATTGATCTAGACTGTGGTGTCCCGGCCCGTACCAGTGATTGATCTAGACTGTGGTGTCCCGGCCCGTACCTGTATTGATCTAGACTGTGGTGCCCCGGTCCGTACCTGGATTGATCTAGACTGTGGTGTCCCGGCCCGCACCTGGATTGATCTAGACTGTGGTGTCCCTGCCCGTACCTGGATTGATCTAGACTGTGGTGTCCCGGCCCGTACCAGTGATTGATCTAGACTGTGGTGTCCCGGCCCGTACCTGGATTGATCTAGACTGTGGTGTCCCGGCCCGTACCTGGATTGATCTAGACTGTGGTGTCCCGGCCCGTACCTGGATTGATCTAGACTGTGGTGTCCCGGCCCGTACCTGGATTGATCTAGACTGTGGTGTCCCGGCCCGTACCAGTCATTGATCTAGCCTGTGGTGTCCCGGCCCGTACCTGGATTGATCTAGCCTGTGGTGTCCCGGCCCGTACCAGTCATTGATCTAGCCTGTGGTGTCCCGGCCCGTACCTGGATTGATCTAGCCTGTGGTGTCCCGGCCCGTACCTGAATTGATATAGCCTGTGGTGTCCCGGCCCGTACCTGGATTGATCTAGACTGTGGTGTCCCGGCCCGTACCAGTCATTGATCTAGCCTGTGGTGTCCCGGCCCGTACCTGGATTGATCTAGCCTGTGGTGTCCCGGCCCGTACCTGGATTGATCTAGCCTGTGGTGTCCCGGTCCGTACCTGGATTGATCTAGCCTGTGGTGTCCCGGCCCGTACCTGGATTGATCTAGCCTGTGGTGTCCCGGCCCGTACCTGGATTGATCTAGACTGTGGTGGCCCGGCCCGTACCAGTCATTGATCTAGACTGTGGTGTCCCGGCCCGTACCTGGACTGATCTAGCCTGTGGTGTCCCGGCCCGTACCTGGATTGATCTAGACTGTGGTGTCCCGGTCCGTACCTGGATTGATCTAGCCTGTGGTGTCCCGGCCCGTACCTGGATTGATCTAGACTGTGGTGTCCCGGCCCGTACCTGGATTGATCTAGCCTGTGGTGGCCCGGTCCGTACCTGGATTGATCTAGACTGTGGTGTCCCGACCCGTACCTGGATTGATCTAGACTGTGGTGTCCCGGCCCGTACCAGTCATTGATCCAGACTGTGGTGTCCCGGCCCGTACCTGGACTGATCTAGCCTGTGGTGTCCCGGCCCGTACCTGGATTGATCTAGACTGTGGTGCCCCGGCCCGTACCTGGATTGATCTAGCCTGTGGTGTCCCGGCCCGTACCTGGATTGATCTAGACTGTGGTGTCCCGGCCCGTACCTGGATTGATCTAGACTGTAGTGTCCC
Organism: Chirona hameri; assembly: GCA_036785665.1. Lineage (NCBI taxonomy): Eukaryota > Metazoa > Arthropoda > Thecostraca > Balanomorpha > Balanidae > Chirona > Chirona hameri. The sequence continues at coordinate 593,674 of JAXIVJ010000014.1, read as the reverse complement.
GGCCCGTACCTGGATTGATCTAGACTGTGGTGTCCCGGCCCGTACCTGGATTGATCTAGACTGTGGTGTCCCGGCCCGTACCTGGATTGATCTAGCCTGTGGTGTTCCGGCCCGTACCTGGATTGATCTAGACTGTGGTGGCCCGGCCCGTACCAGTCATTGATCTAGACTGTGGTGTCCCGGCCCGTAACTGGACTGATCTAGCCTGTGGTGTCCCGGCCCGTACCTGGATTGATCTAGACTGTGGTGTCCCGGTCCGTACCTGGATTGATCTAGCCTGTGGTGTCCCGGCCCGTACCTGGATTGATCTAGACTGTGGTGTCCCGGCCCGTACCTGGATTGATCTAGCCTGTGGTGGCCCGGTCCGTACCTGGATTGATCTAGACTGTGGTGTCCCGACCCGTACCTGGATTGATCTAGACTGTGGTGTCCCGGCCCGTACCAGTCATTGATCTAGACTGTGGTGTCCCGGCCCGTACCTGGACTGATCTAGCCTGTGGTGTCCCGGCCCGTACCTGGATTGATCTAGACTGCGGTGCCCCGGCCCGTACCTGGATTGATCTAGCCTGTGGTGTCCCGGCCCGTACCTGGATTGATCTAGACTGTGGTGTCCCGGCCCGTACCTGGATTGATCTAGACTGTGGTGTCCCGGCCCGTACCTGGATTGATCTAGACTGTGGTGTCCCGGCCCGTACCTGTTGCAGCCGAGCTTCCAGTGGGGTCCTGAGGCCGGGTCCAGCACCAGCACGCCCCGCTCGCACGCCACACACGCCGACACGCCGTTCACGCTCAGACCGTGAGGGCACGTGGCGTGCGAGCAGCTGTTACATCCGCTGCCCTTACCCATGTCGCTGTAACGCAGAGCTGTCAGCTGTCAGACGCCGCACAGACAGAGGTCAAACATACAGACAATCAAGAAGGACAGACAGAGGTCAAACATACAGACAATCAAGCCGCACAGACAGAGGTCAAACATACAGACAATCAAGACGCACAGACAGAGGTCAAACATACAGACAATCAAGACGGACAGACAGAGGTCAAACATACAGACAATCAAGACGGACAGACAGAGGTCAAACATACAGACAATCAAGACGGACAGACAGAGGTCAAACATACAGACAATCAAGACGCACAGACAGAGGTCAAACATACAGACAATCAAGACGGACAGACAGAGGTCAAACATACAGACAATCAAGACGGACAGACAGAGGTCAAACATACAGACAATCAAGACGGACAGACAGAGGTCAAACATACAGACAATCAAGACGGACAGACAGAGGTCAAACATACAGACAATCAAGACGCACAGACAGAGGTCAAACATACAGACAATCAAGACGGACAGACAGAGGTCAAACATACAGACAATCAAGACGGACAGACAGAGGTCAAACATACAGACAATCAAGCCGGACAGACAGAGGTCAAACATACAGACAATCAAGACGGACAGACAGATGTCAAACATACAGACAATCAAGACGGACAGACAGAGGTCAAAAATACAGACAATCAAGACGCACATACAGAGGTCAAACATACAGACAATCAAGACGGACAGACAGAGGTCAAACATACAGACAATCAAGACGGACAGACAGAGGTCAAACATACAGACAATCAAGACGGACAGACAGAGGTCAAACATACAGACAATCAAGACGGACAGACAGAGGTCAAACATACGGACAACCAAGCCGCACATACAGAGGTCAAACATACAGACAATCAAGACGGACAGACAGAGGTCAAACATACAGACAATCAAGACGCACAGACAGAGGTCAAACATACAGACAATCAAGACGGACAGATAGAGATCAAACATACAGACAATCAAGACGGACAGACAGAGGTCAAACATACAGACAATCAAGACGGACAGACAGAGGTCAAACATACAGACAATCAAGACGCACAGACAGAGGTCAAACATACAGACAATCAAGACGGACAGATAGAGATCAAACATACAGACAATCAAGACGGACAGACGGAGGTCAAACATACAGACAATCAAGACGGACAGACAGAGGTCAAACATACAGACAATCAAGACGCACAGACAGAGGTCAAACATACAGACAATCAAGACGGACAGATAGAGATCAAACATACAGACAATCAAGACGGACAGGGAGAGGTCAAACACACAGACAATCAAGACGCACAAACAGAGGTCAAACATACAGACAATCAAGACGCACAGACAGAGGTCAAACATACGGACCTCTGTCTGTCCCGGGCCGGGTCACCGCACCCGGGCCGGGTCACCGCGGCGCAAGTGCGCTGTCTTAAAATTCACATTCAATTCATTCACGGACGGCATATTGTGGGAGCTCAAACACACAGACAATCAAGACCCACAAACAGAGGTCAAACATACAGACAATCAAGACGCACAGACAGAGGTCAAACATACGGACAATCAAGTCGGACAGACAGAGGTCAAACATACAGACAATCAAGTCGGACAGACGGAGGTCAAACATACAGACAATCAAGTCGCACAGACAGAGGTCAAACATACAGACAATCAAGACAGACGGACAGAGGTCAAACATACAGACAATCAAGACGGACAGACAGAGGTCAAACATACAGACAATCAAGATGCACAGACAGAGGTCAAACATACAATCAAGACGGACAGACAGAGGTCAAACATACATACAATCAAGACGCACAGACAGAGGTCAAACATACAGACAATCAAGACGGACAGACAGAGGTCAAACATACAGACATTAAAGTCGGACAGACAGAGGTCAAACATACAGACAATCAAGACGGACAGACAGAGGTAAAACATACAGACAATCAAGTCGCACAGACATAGGTCAAACATACAGACAATCAAGTCGCACAGACAGAAGTCAAACATACAGACAATCAAGACGCACAGGCATAGGTAAAAAATACAGACAATCAAGTCGGACAGTACAGAGGTCAAACATACAGACAATCAAGACGCACAGACATAGGTCAAACATACACATACAGACAATCAAGACGCACAGACAGAGGTCAAACATACAGACAATCAAGACGCACAGACAGAGGTCAAACATACAGACAATCAAGACGACAGACAGAGGTCAAACATACAGACAATCAAGACGGACATATAGAGGTCAAACATACAGACAATCAAGACGGACAGACAGAGGTCAAACATACAGACAATCAAGACGCACAAACAGAGGTCAAACATACAGACAATCAAGACGCACAGACAGAGGTCAAACATACAGACAATCAAGACGGACAGACAGAGGTCAAACATACAGACAATCAAGTCGGACAGACGGAGGTCAAACATACAGACAATCAAGCCGCACAGACAGAGGTCAAACATACAGACAATCAAGACGCACAGACAGAGGTCAAACATACGGACAATCAAGCCGCACAGACAGAGGTCAAACATACGGACAATCAAGACGGACAGACAGAGGTCAAACATACAGACAATCAAGACGGACAGACACAGGTTAACCCGCGAGTTACTGGGGTATATTTCATAACGCGACTTACTGGGGGGGGGGGGGGGGGGGGGCTATTTTTAGCCCCCCCCCCCCTCTGATCTCCTGAACTACTGGACCGAATGTAAAAATTCAAACGGCATTCGATAGCCCTGTGAAATTTATCGAGGGAAACATAATTTTGTTGACCTCGGGGTCACCGATGACATCACAGGTCAGGTCAAGTACAAAATGTTTGACCGTGTCAAAAGGTCTCGATGGATGGAATTGTCGCGCAAAATTGCGATATTAAACGCATAAACTGTCGATAAATCGATATCATTCGTGTGTCTGACACTTCTAAGTACCTTTCTAAGCTGTTTATTACCTTGGGTCAGGTCAAGGTCATCCGAGGTCACGAGGTCAAACTGCAGATTACGGTCATTATGCGTTGTAACACATGTTTATGGGTTTGTTTTTCGTCTAGAACGCGAAAAATGACCTTAGAACATTGTTTGTTCCATATAAATATAAGTAAAAAGCAAAAATGGAAATGCGTTTTTATGCATAGTAATGCTGTGAGAAGTGGTCGATTTTTGTCATTTAAAGGTGATAACTCGGTCATTTTTAAAGATATCGACTTTAAATTTGGTACACATATTCACCGCATACGTCTCGATCACATATATTCCGGTTTTTTGATAATTTTGATTTTTTCTTGAAAATTTTGTAAAAACAAAACAAAATGTATTTGGATTTCTCAAAATTTTGAATTTCGAAAAAACTCAAAAATCCGAGATAGCAGTTTGATAGCCTGGTCTATTGTTAGTAATTTGATTTATAACAATTTAGTTTATCTCAAATATCGTACCTTTGACAGCGTTTTCCGCAAACCATTATTTTGCAACAAAAACCGAAGAACATGACGTCACACTGACGTCACTCCCGGTTGACCTATCATAGCCTCATATTTTTCCGTTTGCCAACATGTGTAGAATTGATGTGAGAGAAGGTACTGCAAGTTTGGTGACGATACCAGTGTTCGTTTAGGAGTTATTGCAAAATAACGGGAGGGGGGGGGCAAAAAATAGCCCCCCCCCCCCCCCCCCAGTAACTCGCGGGTTAAACATACAGACAATCAAGACGGACAGACAGAGGTCAAACATACAGACAATCAAGACGGACATACAGAGGTCAAACATACAGACAATCAAGACGGACAGACAGAGGTCAAACATACAGACAATCAAGACGGACAGACAGAGGTCAAACATACAGACAATCAAGACAGACAGACAGAGGTCAAACATACAGACAATCAAGTCGGACAGACAGAGGTCAAACATACAGACAATCAAGACTGACAGACAGAGGTCAAACATACAGACAATCAAGACGGACAGACAGAGGTCAAACATACAGACAATCAAGGCGGACAGACAGAGGTCAAACATACAGACAATCAAGACGGACAGACAGAGGTCAAACATACAGGCAATCAAGACGCACAGACAGCACAGGTCAAACATACAGACAATCAAGACTGACAGACAGAGGTCAAACATACAGACAATCAAGACGGACAGACAGAGGTCAAACATACAGACAATCAAGGCGGACAGACAGAGGTCAAACATACAGACAATCAAGACGGACAGACAGAGGTCAAATATACAGGCAATCAAGACGCACAGACAGAGGGGGACAAACATACGGACAATCAAGACGGACAGACAGAGGTCAAACATACATACAATCAAGACGGACAGACAGAGGTCAAACATACAGACAATCAAGATGCACAGACAGAGGTCAAACATACAATCAAGACGGACAGACAGAGGTCAAACATACAGACAATCAAGACGCACAGACAGAGGTCAAACATACAGACAATCAAGACGCACAGACAGAGGTCAAACGTACAGACAATCAAGTCGGACAGACAGAGGTCAAACATACAGACAATCAAGACGCACAGGCAGAGGTCAAACATACAGACAATCAAGACGGACGGACAGAGGTCAAACATACAGACAATCAAGACGCACAGACAGAGGTCAAACATACAGACAATCAAGTCGCAAAGACAGAGGTCAAACATACAGACAATCAAGACGCACAGACAGAGGTCAAACATACAGACAATCAAGTCGCACTGACAGAGGTCAAACATACAGACAATCAAGTCGCACTGACAGAGGTCAAACATACAGACAATCAAGTCGGACAGACAGAGGTCAAACATACAGACAATCAAGACACACAGACAGAGGTCAAACATACAGACAATCAAGACGCACAGACAGAGGTCAAACATACAGACAATCAAGACGGACAGACAGAGGTCAAACATACAGACAATCAAGTCGGACGGACAGAGGTCAAACATACAGACAATCAAGACGGACAGACAGAGGTCAAACATATAGACAATCAAGACGCACAGACAGAGGTCAAACATACAGACAATCAAGACGGACAGACATAGGTCAAACATACAGACAATCAAGTCGCACAGACAGAAGTCAAACATACAGACAATCAAGACGCACAGGCATAGGTCAAAAATACAGACAATCAAGTCGGACAGTACAGAGGTCAAACATACAGACAATCAAGACGCACAGACATAGGTCAAACATACACATACAGACAATCAAGACGGACAGACATAGGTCAAACATAGACAATAAAGACGGACAGACAGAGGTCAAACATACAGACAATCAAGACGGACATACAGAGGTCAAACATACAGACAATCAAGACGCACAGACAGAGGTCAAACATACAGACAATCAAGACGGACAGACAGAGGTCAAACATACAGACAATCAAGACGGACAGACAGAGGTCAAACATACAGACAATCAAGACGGACAGACAGAGGTCAAACATACAGACAATCAAGACGGACAGACAGAGGTCAAACATACAGACAATCAAGACGGGCAGACAGAGGTCAAACATACGGACAATCAAGTCGGACGCCAGCGCGCGAACGTTGGACATTCCGTCTTCACCGGCCATCACAGGGTCTGTGTTCTGTGTCTTAACTTCGTTACTCTATGGCTGTAGTTCTTAACGGTAATCCTATGGTCACCCTCTTTTTATGACCAGAATGACTCGTTACTTCCTCCCCCATTGCGCAGGCCGCAGTTCTCGGCTTCAGGCTATGCGGTACAGCATAACTTCAGGCTTTTACTACTAGTGCCATCTAGGGATAGAAATACAAGGGGACATGTGTGCTGTTGCTCTTAGTCTGAAACTCTGAAGCAGTGGTTCCCGGTGTTTAACCAAGTGTAAACCGTAACACAAAGCTGAACATCAGTTAAAATTAATTGGTTTTGATGCTTTTTGCGATGATGTAACAGTGACACAGAAACTGTGATAGATATATGTGTTTTGTGCATTGTGCGCCAGCATCAAACGAACCAGCTTGAATTGTTTACTTATCTGCTGGCTGCTTATCAGCTTCAATCGCCATTACCCCCATCCGAATGCCCCATTACAAAGTGGGGTAATTAACCCCTATTTGAGAATCACTGATCTTTGGAATAGGGCCACCTATAAAAGTATCGACAAACTACAATGGAGGTGGTTGTCTACTTAAGAACTAATATCATCAGGGGCATTTTGACGACATTTTGAACAAACATTTTGAATGCGTGTGTGTGTGTGTGTGGGGGGGGGGGGGGGGGCAGTCAGGTGTTTGGCCCCCGCACTTCCATATGGGCTAATGTTAAAATCCCGCTACTCTGGGGGGGGGGGGGGGGGGGGGGTGGCGGAGCAAGGCCGGAGCGATCCTGGATTGGCGCCCCCCTGGATGGATGGCGACACCCCTGAAGGTCCCACAATACACCAGGCCTATCACATCACAGTGTTAGATATAATTTGACATCAACGGCGATGCTGTTCATATATTCATATGGCGGCTCACTTGAAGGGCGGGTTGTTGTAGCAGTAGGGACAGAGCACGAAGCTGCGTCCCTTCTTGCCGCCGGACCAGACAACCAGCTCGAACTCGTCCAGCGGACACTTGGTCTCGTTGTAGATGCGCACCACGCCGTCCGAGGGCAGCGAGAACGTCTCGCCGCAGTTGGTGCAGTGCAGCCGCTGCGGCCGCGTCTCCACCAGCTTCATGTAGCGGCGACACTTGCCGCACCTGGACACATTAGAAGAGGCGTCTGTCTTGGCGTCTGTCGGAGCGACGCGGCTCGTTCCGACAAGCCAGCACTGTGAGCAGCTCAGCGCTGCTACTCACAGTGCTACGGCCAATAGGATTATAATGATTTGGGATCGGGATACAGAACGCATTACGCACATTTTGAGCCCCTGTACGCTTAACAGTGGGGATATTTCAAGAGGCAAAACGTGTTTGACATCGGTGAAAAAACATGTAATCAAATAGTTGTTCTGCTCATTACGAATTATAGTTTCCACTTACCACAGAGTTGAATAGAGACAATGAACAAATGTTGAACAAATGTTGAACAAATGTTGAACAAATGTTGAACAAATGTTGAACAAATGTTGAACAAATGTTGAACAAATGTTGAACAAATGTTGAACAAATGTTGAACAAATGTTGAACAAATGTTGAATATGTGTTGTACTTTCGTCCAGAGAGCATTGCATACAGTCGACGCTTGGAATGAGAAGAGATGTTCACACAAATAGTTACCTGGACAAGGGCTTCCCAGACGAGGCAAGAGGAGAGAACGAAGCCTCGAACAGCTGATCCATGCTGTTGATGCTCTTGACGAAGTAGTGGAACTTCAGTTTGAATATCTCCAGCGTGTGGTTCAGCACCGCGTCATAGTCGGCCTTCCCGAGGGCAATCAGGTTCAACTGCTGCTCCACCGCCGAACGCATGGTAGGCAGCACCAGGTCAGGGTCCGTCTGAGGGTCACAGGTCACACCAGGTCATGGTCCGTCTGAGGGTCACAGGTCACACCAGGTACCAGGTCACAGGTCACACCAGGGTTCGTCTGAGGGTCACAGGTCACACCAGGTCATGGTATGTCTGAGGGTCACAGGTCACACCAGGTCATAGTCTGTCTGAGGGTCACAGGTCACAGGTCACACCAGGTCAGGGTTCGTCTGAGGGTCACAGGTCACACCAGGTCATGGTCTATCTGAGGGTCACAGGTCACACCAGGTCATGGTCTGTCTGAGGGTCACAGGTCACAGTTCAGAGGTCACAGGTCATACTAGGTCAGGGTTCGTCTGAGGGTCACAGTTCACACCAAGTCATGGCCTGTCTGAGGGTCACAGGTCACACCAGGTCATGGTCTGTCTGAGGGTCACAGTTCACAGGTCACACCAGGTCAGGCTCCGTCTGAGGGTCACACGTCACAGTTCAGAGGTCACAGGTCACACCAGGTCAGGGTCCGTCTGAGGGTCACAGGTCACACCAGGTCAGGCTCCGTCTGAGGGTCACACGTCACAGTTCAGAGGTCACAGGTCACACCAGGCCATGGTCCGTCTGAGGGTCACAGGTCACAGGTCACACCAGGTCAGGGTTCGTCTGAGGGTCACAGGTCACACCAGGTCAGGGTTCGTCTGAGGGGCACAGTTCACACCAAGTCATGGTCTGTCTGAGGGTCACAGGTCACAGTTCAGAGGTCACAGGTCATACCAGGTCAGGGTTCGTCTGAGGGTCACAGTTCACACCAAGTCATGGTCTGTCTGAGGGTCACAGGTCACACCAGGTCAGAGTTTGTCTGAGGGTCACAGTTCACAGGTCACACCAGGTCAGGGTTCGTCTGAGGGTCACAGGTCACACCAGGTCATGGTCTGTCTGAGGGTCACAGGTCACACCAGGTCAGGGTTCGTCTGAGGGTCACAGGTCACACCAGGTCATGGTCTGTCTGAGGGTCACAGTTCACAGGTCACACCAGGTCAGGCTCCGTCTGAGGGTCACACGTCACAGTTCAGAGGTCACAGGTCACATCAGGTCAGGGTCCGTCTGAGGGTCACAGGTCACACCAGGTCAGGCTCCGTCTGAGGGTCACACGTCACAGTTCAGAGGTCACAGGTCATACCAGGTCAGGGTTCGTCTGAGGGTCACAGGTCACACCAGGTCAGGGTTCGTCTGAAGGTCACAGTTCACACCAAGTCATGGTCTGTCTGGGGGTCACAGGTCACAGTTCAGAGGTCACAGGTCATACTAGGTCAGGGTTCGTCTGAGGGTCACAGTTCACACCAAGGCATGGCCTGTCTGAGGGTCACAGGTCACACCAGGTCATGGTCTGTCTGAGGGTCACAGTTCACAGGTCACACCAGGTCAGGCTCCGTCTGAGGGTCACAGGTCACAGTTCAGAGGTCACAGGTCATACTAGGTCAGGGTTCGTCTGAGGGTCACAGTTCACACCAAGGCATGGCCTGTCTGAGGGTCACAGGTCACACCAGGTCATGGTCTGTCTGAGGGTCACAGTTCACAGGTCACACCAGGTCAGGCTCCGTCTGAGGGTCACAGGTCACACCAGGTCAGGGTCCGTCTGAGGGTCACAGGTCACACCAGGTCAGGCTCCGTCTGAGGGTCACAGGTCACACCAGGTCAGGGTTCGTCTGAGGGTCACAGGTCACACCAGGTCATGGTCTGTCTGAGGGTCACAGTTCACAGGTCACACCAGGTCAGGGTCCGTCTGAGGGTCACAGGTCACACCAGGTCAGGGTTCGTCTGAGGGTCACAGTTCACAGGTCACACCAGGTCATGGTCCGTCTGAGGGTCACAGGTCACAGGAGTTCAGGTCTGAGGCTCTCGACAACATGCTATACAAGTTGTACTTGCAAGATTCTTCTTACATTACCATGCTTGGTTACGAAATGTCCGTGCCGTGTGGTGGTACTATCCTACCTTCTGGTATCCGTGCACCAATACAATGCCCAGCGTGGTGGGCACCAGTTTTCTGCCGGCCTCCACGGTGACGTAGTTTCTCAGGCCGATGTTGTTGATGTGTACGGGGATCGAGGCGTCCGTGCCGACGCCGTGTTTCTCCATCAGGGTAATGAGCTCCGACTCGGTCAGGTAGCCCGGCGGCGAGGTCTGGTGCTCAGTCAGACGCATCTGCGAGGTGGGAGAACAGGCACATCAGACTCAGCAGAGGAGACATTGGACAATAGGCACACTTGTGTTGGGCACACACGTTAGGCTGAGTGATCACTGGCCTTGTAAAAAAGAGGAGAATTTCAGCGAATTCTGACAGACAGGCAATCGCTGAAAACCGAGGAAGAAGGGGACAGGCAGCCGAACAAAGATTTGTCCAGCAATCCCAATGCGAGTACATCGAACCCGTAAAATACGATTTGGCTGTCCAGACCGGATGGAAACTCTATACAAACCCCGTCAGACAGCCTTCACGCCAGCATCAAATGCCCATCCCTCCCGGGCCATCTTCGTTCCTCTCGTCCCTCCCATCGCCTTAAGGCCACCTCCCCATATTCCTCGATCCCACCTCCTCCCTACGCAGTCGTCACTTACCGAGGCGACCTCCAGCGTGTCTCCTTCCCTGACCTCGGGCAGCGCCTCCGAGCGGCCGATGGCCAGCCAGTCCATGACCTCGGTGAAGCCGGGGTCAATGACTCTGGCGCCGGTCACGCTGAACGTCTCCTCCCCGAGGTGAACCGTCACCGTGGTGCTCAGGTACTTACAGTCGCGGTGCACCGTCGCTGGGGGAGAGACGGCGAAGTTAGACGCAGGGGAACAGACAAGATGCTCAATGGTTTTAGGTGGGGTGCAGGACATTTAGTTACATCAGCCATACATGTGCCTCGCCGCTCATTAAGGTCATAATCATGAACAAATAGCAAACTGGATCTCAGCAAGACACAGCGACACACTAACCATCGACACACCGCTCAACATCCGGAGCCAATCCATACATCTTCCACCGCTCGACGCCGTGACTGCATCGCACAAGTAGAACGTGTTGTTGCCTGCCAGCTGCTAGCTGATCCAGCCTGACTCCAGCTGCAGGAAGGACTACCACAACCGCGCGACAGAAACCCCTCCCTCTCATCTCCACTTACCGATAAAATGTCGCACCACGTAGTCGTACACCTTCCAGGCCTCGGAGTCGAGCATCTGCGGCGTGGCCAGCCGCATCGGCGTGATGGGCGGGTGGTCACCCACGTCCACGCCCTTCTTGGGCTGGTTGATGCCTTTAGAGAGCAGGGCGCGTACCTCAGCACCCCACACCGGACTGTCCTTCTGCTGACGTAGGGTGCCGCTGCCGGGGGACGGGGTGACGGGGTGGAGACAGAGGGAGTTACAGAGGGCAATGAATCAAAGGAAACACGAGAATGAGCGACCCATGGATTAATAAATGAATGAATCACTCCATAAATGAATGAATGAATGAATGAATTAATTAATTAATTAATAAATGAATCAATCAGTGAATGAATGTATCAATGAATGAATGAATGCACGAATGGATCAATGAATGCACGAATGGATCAATGAATGCACGAATGGATCAATTAATGCATGAACGGATCAATTAATGAATGAATAAATAAATGCATAAATCAATGAATGAATGAATGAATGAATCAATCAATCAATGAATCAATGAATCAATCAATGAATCAATCAATGCATGAATGAATGAATGAATGAATGAATGAATGAATGAATCAATGAATCAATGAATGAATGAATGAATGAATCAATGAATCAATGAATCAATGAATCGATGAATGAATGAATGAATGAATGAATGAATGAATGAATGAATGAATCAATCAATCAATCAATCAATCAATCAATTAATGTATTAATCAATGGATGAATGAATGAATGAATGAATGAATGAATGAATGAATGAATAAATCAATGAATCAATGAATCAATGAATCAATGAATCAATGAATTAATGGATCAATGAATGAATGAATCAATGAATGAATAAATGAATCAATTAATCAATGAATAAATGAATAAATGAATCAATGAATGAAGCAATGAATCAATGAATGAATCAATGAATGAATGAATGAATCAATCAATCAATCAATCAATCAATGAATCAATGAATCAATGAAGGAATGAATGAATCAATGAATCAATGAATGAATCAATGAATGAATCAATGAATGAATCAATGAATGAATCAATGAATGAATCAATGAATGAATCAATGAATGAATCAATGAATGAATCAATGAATGAATCAATGAATGAATCAATGAATGAATCAATGAATCAATACATGAATGAATGGTTTTTCTTATACGCTAAGTACAAAGTCCACGGATGCATTAGGGAGTAACACCGGTCTGCTGAGGTTACTCGATTTCAGTCACATTCACCGTCGGTCGAATTGCTCCAGGAACCATATGGTTACTGTCCTGAGTCCACCCACATGAGGTCCATGATATCTAGCTACTGTGTGGTCCCCGTCCTGGGTTCCTATCCCGGATCCACTCACACGAGGTCGAAGTTCTCCGGGTACTGGGTGGTCCCCATCCCAGTTCCACTCACACGAGGTCGAAGTTCTCCGGGTACTGGGTGGTCCCCTTCCCAGTTCCACTCACACGAGGTCGAAGTTCTCCGGGTACTGGGTGGTTCCCATCCCAGTTCCACTCACACGAGGTCGAAGTTCTCCGGGTACTGGGTGGTCCCCATCCCAGTTCCACTCACACGAGGTCGAAGTTCTCCGGGTACTGGGTGGTCCCCTTCCCAGTTCCACTCACACGAGGTCGAAGTTCTCCGGGTACTGGGTAGTCCCCATCCCAGGTCCACTCACACGAGGTCGAAGTTCTCCGGGTACTGGGTGGTCCCCATCCCAGTTCCACTCACACGAGGTCGAAGTTCTCCGGGTACTGGGTGGTCCCCATCCCAGTTCCACTCACACGAGGTCGAAGTTCTCCGGGTACTGGGTGGTTCCCATCCCAGTTCCACTCACACGAGGTCGAAGTTCTCCGGGTACTGGGTGGTTCCCATCCCAGTTCCACTCACACGAGGTCGAAGTTCTCCGGGTAATGTGTCGTTTCAGTCCGAGGGTAGCTGATGTAGCCCTGCGTGTAGAGCCGCTCGGCGATCTGCATGGCGTAGTGCGGACTCATGTTGAGGCCGGACGAGGCGACCCGCATCAGCTCCACCGTGTTGAGCGCCTGAGGCCGAGCCTTGGCCTTCTCCTTGCTCACCACACTGTCTACACTGGATATATAGAGGGTGGGGACGTCAGTGTGACTCGAAAAGGAGGTGCGCACATTACAAAATCACATAAAGATAACCTATGCGAGCATTCATGAAAACCATGGTGCAAAATATGCCATATATAATCACTATCATGACAAGCCAGCAACAACAATTTATTGCATTCAAAGATCAATAACTAATCACTTCCAGTCAATCAACTATGTAGAGAGCAGCTAGGATCTAGGTGGCACTCCAACAGACAGCAGTGCCACCGCTCGGACGTACACTGTCGACGGGATGTCTTTGATCTGGTTCAGGAACATGGTGGCCACCTCCTTGTCGAAGCAGCGCACACGACCCCACTCGAAACTGAGCTGCTGACCGCCCCCCAGCTCACAGGTCAGCTGAAACAGACAGAACATCAGGTCAGCTGAAACAGACAGAACAGCAGGTCAGCTGAAACAGACAGAACATCAGGTCAGCTGAAACAGACAGAACAGCAGGTCAGCTGAAACAGACAGAACAGCAGGTCAGCTGAAACAGACAGAACTGCAGGTCAGCTGAAACAGACAGAACATCAGGTCAGCTGAAACAGACAGAACATCAGGTCAGCTGAAACAGACAGAACATCAGGTCAGCTGAAACAGACAGAACAGCAGGTCAGCTGAAACAGACAGAACAGCAGGTCAACTGAAACAGACAGAACAGCAGGTCAGCTGAAACAGACAGAACAGCAGGTCAGCTGAAACAGACAGAACAGCAGGTCAGCTGAAACAGACAGAACATCAGGTAAGCTGAAACAGACAGAACATCAGGTCAGCTGAAACAGACAGAACATCAGGTCAGCTGAAACAGACAGAACAGCAGGTCAGCTGAAACAGACAGAACAGCAGGTCAGCTGAAACAGACAGAACATCAGGTCAACTTAAACAGACAGAACAGCAGGTCAACTTAAACAGACAGAACATCAGGTCAGCTGAAACAGACAGAACATCAGGTCAGCTGAAACAGACAGAACATCAGGTCAGCTGAAACAGACAGAACAGCAGGTCAGCTGAAACAGACAGAACAGCACGTCAGCTGAAACAGACAGAACAGCAGGTCAGCTGAAACAGACAGAACAGCAGGTCAACTTAAACAAACAGAACATCAGGTCAACTTAAACAGACAGAACAGCAGGTCAACTTAAACAGACAGAACATCAGGTCAACTGAAACAGACAGAACATCAGGTCAGCTGAAACAGACAGAACATCAGGTCAGCTGAAACAGACAGAACAGCAGGTCAGCTGAAACAGACAGAACATCAGGTCAGCTGAAACAGACAGAACATCAGGTCAGCTGAAACAGACAGAACATCAGGTCAGCTGAAACAGACAGAACAGCAGGTCAGCTGAAACAGACAGAACAGCAGGTCAGCTGAAACAGACAGAACAGCAGGTCAGCTGAAACAGACAGAACATCAGGTCAGCTGAAACAGACAGAACATCAGGTCAGCTGAAACAGACAGAACATCAGGTCAGCTGAAACAGACAGAACATCAGGTCAGCTGAAACAGACAGAACAGCAGGTCAACTTAAACAGACAGAACAGCAGGTCAGCTGAAACAGACAGAACAGCAGGTCAGCTGAAACAGACAGAACATCAGGTCAGCTGAAACAGACAGAACATCAGGTCAGCTGAAACAGACAGAACAGCAGGTCAGCTGAAACAGACAGAACAGCAGGTCAGCTGAAACAGACAGAACAGCAGGTCAGCTGAAACAGACAGAACAGCAGGTCAACTTAAACAAACAGAACATCAGGTCAACTTAAACAGACAGAACAGCAGGTCAACTTAAACAGACAGAACATCAGGTCAGCTGAAACAGACAGAACATCAGGTCAGCTGAAACAGACAGAACAGCAGGTCAGCTGAAACAGACAGAACAGCAGGTCAGCTGAAACAGACAGAACAGCAGGTCAGCTGAAACAGACAGAACAGCAGGTCAGCTGAAACAGACAGAACAGCAGGTCAACTGAAACAGACAGAACAGCAGGTCAACTTAAACAGACAGAACAGCAGGTCAACTTAAACAGACAGAACATCAGGTCAACTTAAACAGACAGAACATCAGGTCAGCTGAAACAGACAGAACAGCAGGTCAACTTAAACAAACAGAACATCAGGTCAACTTAAACAGACAGAACAGCAGGTCAACTTAAACAGACAGAACATCAGGTCAGCTGAAACAGACAGAACATCAGGTCAGCTGAAACAGACAGAACAGCAGGTCAGCTGAAACAGACAGAACATCAGGTCAGCTGAAACAGACAGAACATCAGGTCAGCTGAAACAGACAGAACATCAGGTCAGCTGAAACAGACAGAACAGCAGGTCAGCTGAAACAGACAGAACAGCAGGTCAGCTGAAACAGACAGAACAGCAGGTCAGCTGAAACAGACAGAACAGCAGGTCAGCTGAAACAGACAGAACAGCAGGTCAACTTAAACAAACAGAACAGCAGGTCAACTGAAACAGACAGAATAGCAGGTCAACTTAAACAAACAGAATAGCAGGTCAACTTAAACAGACAGAATAGCAGGTCAACTTAAACAAACAGAATAGCATACCCTCATTTGTCTTCTCTAACTCGTGACACACAACTCGCTGTCACTTTATTGATAAGGCACTTCGACCTGTTCAGGCCATTTCGTGGCATACAGAACAGCACTAACACCCTACTGCCAAGCAGCATGCTTTACCGAAAACCAGACGCCCCGACCGAAAACCAGACGCCCCGATACAGCACCCGCAGCTGCAGCCCACTTGAAAAATGAGACACATAGATATAACAACGTTGAATATATCATATCCGAGGCGCAATTAAAGCCGTGGAAGACCTCATGTCATGCTATGCCCGTGCCACACCCTGCGTGCCGCTGCGTACCGCCAGTTTCCAGTACTGCTCCGGCTTGAAGGAGTGGATCTGGTCGTGCCGCTCCACACAGAACCCCAGAGTGGGCGTCTGGCAGGGCCCGTACGATATCAGGGTCGAGTCTAGGTCACCGTACCTGCCCTGTGAACGAACAGGAGGGGTCAGTACACCGGTAATGTTACAACCAGGGGCGGGTCACAGGCACTGTAACGCCACACGGTATATATGGGTGTCCATTGTCGCACATCAACTAGCAGGAGGAGAGACGCCTAACACGAGAATAAGACAATCGCCATTACCCTCCACCAGTAACCACTACCTGGAATATGACGTGAGCCGAATACAATACCTATAAATATAACGAACTACTCAAATGCACGTTGAACTTTCTAACTTTCTAGTAAACGTAAGGAACTTTCTTGTAAACGTCATCAGCAAATTGTTTTCCTTCTCAAAACATCGTTGAATCGATCTAAAGAAGGCACAAAGGTCATTTCAGATTCAGGTTTATAAGAGACAAAGCCACAGAACAGACCACCCGAGCACCGAATCAGATTCCGCTCTCCACACCCCGTCCGTGCCCCGTCGCGCCTCCGGGACCCAATCCGTACCTGGAAGAACTTGGTCTGGAAGCGAGTGAAGGCGCAGCCGATCCTGAGGTCGAGCTCCTGGCGGGCGTCAACGCTGCGCGACTCGTTCTCGTTCGGCTCCACCAGGTTTTCCATGGCCGCGCGGATGTCCCGCTCGGTGATGGCCGAGAAACGAGAACGGAAGATAGTCTGCAGACGAGAGGTGGTACGCTGCTGTTAGTGGGCGCTGGACACGGTATCAGCTGTCAGAAATCAGCTGTCAGAGAAGATGGTGGTTGGTGGCTCTAGCACTATGAGCAAGCGACTTATGATACAACGATTTCTAAGAGTTAGAGCTACGGCATAAACAAAACGAGTACTTCTTTGATTAATACTTGCCTGGTTAGCCTGCCTGCTGGGCAGCCTGTTCACCTGTTCTGTTCACTGTTAATGTTCATCCCCGTACCTGTCTGCTGGGCAGCCAGTTCACCTGTTCTGTTCACTGTTAATGTTCATCCCCGTACCTGTCTGCTGGACAGCCTGTTCACCTGTTCTGTTCACTGTTAATGGTCATCCCCGTACCTGTCTGCCGGACAGCCTGTTCACCTGTTCTGTTCACTGTTAATGTTCATCCCCGTACCTGTCTGCCGGGCAGCCTGTTCACCTGTTCTGTTCACTGTTAATGTTCATCCCCGTACCTGTCTACCGGACAGCCTGTTCACCTGTTCTGTTCACTGTTAATGTTCATCCCCGCACCTGTCTGCCGGGCAGCATGTTCACCTGTTCTGTTCACTGTTAATGTTCATCCCCGTACCTGTCTGCTGGACAGCCGGTTCACCTGTTCTGTTCACTGTTAATGTTCATCCCCGTACCTGTCTGCCGGGCAGCCTGTTGACCTGTTCTGTTCACTGTTAATGTTCATCCCCG
Source organism: Chirona hameri (assembly GCA_036785665.1). Lineage (NCBI taxonomy): Eukaryota > Metazoa > Arthropoda > Thecostraca > Balanomorpha > Balanidae > Chirona > Chirona hameri. Next base: position 575,633 of record JAXIVJ010000014.1, on the reverse strand, counting down.
TACCTGTCTGCCGGGCAGCCTGTTGACCTGTTCTGTTCACTGTTAATGTTCATCCCCGTACCTGTCTGCCGGGCAGCCGGTTCATGCTGCGCTGGACGGCGTCGATGACCTCGAAGCAGATGTTCTCGCCTTCTTTGTCGCAGTCGAGCCACAGCACCAGGTAGTCGCAGCCGTGCGCCTCGCGCGCCAGGAAGTCCGGCATGCGCAGCTTGGCCGAGGCCTCCTTCTTCTCAGTGGTGGCCGAAAACAGTTCCGCCTGACCAGGTGGGAGGAACGAGGGAAATTATGGATTCGGTCAGACACAGCTCATGAGCGGGGGGAGGGGTTACGTTGGCAGTGGAGCAAAGCTGATTTCCATAAAATGTTGAACGACATGGCAGCGAAAATGTCCCTTTTGCATGTGCAAATAATATTCATGCTCTGATATACCTAAACATGGCATGTATGTTCAACAAGGTCACTGAAGGCCTAGTATGATTCCAACGTGTTTCAACGTTCGCGATTTTATTTGATAGAATATCAACATACAATCAGTAACATCAAAGTACTTTGAAGCTGCATTCCTCAAACATTCTTCATGACTGCCCTGTCGCTTGTTCCCTTTTCTCACCGGGTCGACGCGGTCCCAGTTGTTGTACTTCCCGATGAAGTCGAGCGACATCACGTGACCGCAGACTGACGTCATCTTGAACCGCACCGACTCGCCAAGGAAGCTGCCGTTCCATTCGTGTACCGAACATGCTCCGTTCGAGCCTGTAAATCGCGGTGAAATAAAACAAAATCAGTAGTTTCCTGCATTTTTTTTATATATTTAGTCTGCATCTCTGGAACGGATGGATTTCCGAGGTCAGGTCCCGCACTTAAAAGAACTTGTTGTGCCAGTCCTGACACCACCATATGATTGCCCAATTTATGTAAGCCTATCACGTAATTACGAGCGAGCGCGCTCGCTCGTCTTTCCGTGGTTTAAGGGAAATATCTGAATATCAGCGGCCCGATCCGACCCGTGGCGACGCTTTTGAGAGGCTCATATCTCTGCAAACACACGTCCGATTGACAAGCGGGCTTCTTTACTGAGTATCCACCCTACCCTGTTTGAGACCAGTGCCGAATCACGTGGGTGACTACCACTGCGCGTGGCGCGTGCCGCGAGAGGTGTGTTGCAAAGCTTTTTTCTCGCAAAAACTCCGAAACGGCTGGACCGATTGTGTGCAAATTTGATGTGTGGTTAGGGACCTTCAGCCGACGCCTTCCCACAAGTCAGGGGTAGTGTGCATATGCACGTGCACACTTCTATTCTATAGCTCAGGAACGGCTGAGCCGATTGTGTTCAAATTTGGAGTGTGATTAGGGACCTCTCAGCCGCCACTTTCCCACAAGTCAGGAGTGGGGTGCCTCTGCATGTGTGCACCCCTTTTTGTATCTCAGAAACTACTTGCCCGATCGAGTTGACATTTTAGTTTGGTGTCAGGCAACAATACTAGCAAAGTAGCACCCTTATGCATGCACACACCAGCCTCACCGTACATTTCCTTCGCGCTCGCTCGTTCATCACCAACTACGCCGCCTTACTGGTTACCAGCCTCACCGTACATTTCCTTCGCGCTCGCTCGTTCATCGCCAACTACGCCGCCTTACTGGTTACCAGCCTCACCGTACATTTCCTTCGCGCTCGCTCGTTCATCGCCAACTACGCCGCCTTACTGGATACCAGCCTCACCGTACATTTCCTTCGCGCTCGCTCGTTCATCGCCAACTACGCCGCCTTACTGGTTACCAGCCTCACCGTACATTTCCTTCGCGCTCGCTCGTTCATCGCCAACTACGCCGCCTTACTGGTTACCAGCCTCACCGTACATTTCCTTCGCGCTCGCTCGTTCATCGCCAACTACGCCGCCTTACTGGTTACCAGCCTCACCGTAGATTTCCTTCGCGCTCGCTCGTTCATCGCCAACTACGCCGCCTTACTGGTTACCAGCCTCACCATAGATTTCCTTCGCGCTCGCTCGTTCATCGCCAACTACGCCGCCTTACTGGTTACCAGCCTCACCGTACATTTCCTTCGCGCTCGCTCGTTCATCGCCAACTACGCCGCCTTACTGGTTACCAGCCTCACCGTACATTTCCTTCGCGCTCGCTCGTTCATCGCCAACTACGCCGCCTTACTGGTTACCAGCCTCACCATAGATTTCCTTCGCGCTCGCTCGTTCATCGCCAACTACGCCGCCTTACTGGTTACCAGCCTCACCGTACATTTCCTTCGCGCTCGCTCGTTCATCGCCAACTACGCCGCCTTACTGGTTACCAGCCTCACCGTAGATTTCCTTCGCGCTCGCTCGTTCATCGCCAACTACGCCGCCTTACTGGTTACCAGCCTCACCATAGATTTCCTTCGCGCTCGCTCGTTCATCGCCAACTACGCCGCCTTACTGGTTACCAGCCTCACCATAGATTTCCTTCGCGCTCGCTCGTTCATCGCCAACTACGCCGCCTTACTGGTTACCAGCCTCACCGTAGATTTCCTTCGCGCTCGCTCGTTCATCGCCAACTACGCCGCCTTACTGGTTACCAGCCTCACCATAGATTTCCTTCGCGCTCGCTCGTTCATCGCCAACTACGCCGCCTTACTGGTTACCAGCCTCACCATAGATTTCCTTCGCGCTCGCTCGTTCATCGCCAACTACGCCGCCTTACTGGTTACCAGCCTCACCATAGATTTCCTTCGCGCTCGCTCGTTCATCGCCAACTACGCCGCCTTACTGGTTACCAACCTCACCATAGATTTCCTTCGCGCTCGCTCGTTCATCGCCAACTACGCCGCCTTACTGGTTACCAGCCTCACCATAGATTTCCTTCGCGCTCGCTCGTTCATCGCCAACTACGCCGCCTTACTGGTTACCAGCCTCACCGTAGATTTCCTTCGCGCTCGCTCGTTCATCGCCAACTACGCCGCCTTACTGGTTACCAGCCTCACCGTAGATTTCCTTCGCGCTCGCTCGTTCATCGCCAACTACGCCGCCTTACTGGTTACCAGCCTCACCGTACATTTCCTTCGCGCTCGCTCGTTCATCGCCAACTACGCCGCCTTACTGGTTACCAGCCTCACCATAGATTTCCTTCGCGCTCGCTCGTTCATCGCCAACTACGCCGCCTTACTGGTTACCAGCCTCACCGTAGATTTCCTTCGCGCTCGCTCGTTCATCGCCAACTACGCCGCCTTACTGGTTACCAGCCTCACCGTAGATTTCCTTCGCGCTCGCTCGTTCATCGCCAACTACGCCGCCTTACTGGTTACCAGCCTCACCGTAGATTTCCTTCGCGCTCGCTCGTTCATCGCCAACTACGCCGCCTTACTGGTTACCAGCCTCACCGTAGATTTCCTTCGCGCTCGCTCGTTCATCGCCAACTACGCCGCCTTACTGGTTACCAGCCTCACCATAGATTTCCTTCGCGCTCGCTCGTTCATCGCCAACTACGCCGCCTTACTGGTTACCAGCCTCACCATAGATTTCCTTCGCGCTCGCTCGTTCATCGCCAACTACGCCGCCTTACTGGTTACCAGCCTCACCATAGATTTCCTTCGCGCTCGCTCGTTCATCGCCAACTACGCCGCCTTACTGGTTACCAGCCTCACCATAGATTTCCTTCGCGCTCGCTCGTTCATCGCCAACTACGCCGCCTTACTGGTTACCAGCCTCACCATAGACTTCCTTCGCGCTCGCTCGTTCATCGCCAACTACGCCGCCTTACTGGTTACCAGCCTCACCATAGATTTCCTTCGCGCTCGCTCGTTCATCGCCAACTACGCCGCCTTACTGGTTACCAGCCTCACCATAGATTTCCTTCGCGCTCGCTCGTTCATCGCCAACTACGCCGCCTTACTGGTTACCAGCCTCACCATAGATTTCCTTCGCGCTCGCTCGTTCATCGCCAACTACGCCGCCTTACTGGTTACCAGCCTCACCATAGATTTCCTTCGCGCTCGCTCGTTCATCGCCAACTACGCCGCCTTACTGGTTACCAGCCTCACCATAGATTTCCTTCGCGCTCGCTCGTTCATCGCCAACTACGCCGCCTTACTGGTTACCAGCCTCACCATAGATTTCCTTCGCGCTCGCTCGTTCATCGCCAACTACGCCGCCTTACTGGTTACCAGCCTCACCATAGATTTCCTTCGCGCTCGCTCGTTCATCGCCAACTACGCCGCCTTACTGGTTCCTAGTAACTGGCAGAGTTTAGAAGCAACCGTTCTGCATGACTAAGCACTCCCTCTGACACGACACGAGCGGCAACACCCTCTGACTCAACTGACCCTGAATGAGACCGCTGTTATGTCTACAGGTCATCCCAGTGGCAAGGGAAAATAGAGAGTGCTGGAGGGACCTAGACCAAGACACAGTCCGCGTGGCAGTGACGCTCCGTCTGGGCGCCCAAATGTGCGAACCGCACCGCTGCCGCTGCGGACAAACCGTCGACCGACTCGGACATCACGGGCTGTCCTGCCGTTTCAACGCCGGCCGTTTCCCACGTCACGCAAGCCTCAATGACGTGGTGAAGCGCGGCCTCGCCAGCGCGGGAGTCCCGTCCGTCCTGGAGCCGGTCGGGCTGGATCGTGGAGACGGCAGGCGTCCCGACGGTCTCACTGTATTCCCGTACAGTGACGGCCGTAGCCTCATCTGGGACGCCACGTGCGTCGACACCTACGCAGCATCGACGCTGGTGGAGTCGGCCCTCGAGCCGGGCTCAGCCGCCGCAGTCGCCGAGGAGCGGCGCAGATACGAGGTGCTAGGCGATCGGTACCACTTCGTGCCACTGGCCGTGGAGACGTCAGGTGTCCTCGGCCAGGCGTGCGCTGCTTTTCTGGCCGAGCTCGGCCGTCGCATCACAGCGTGCACGGGCGAGAAGCGCGAGACGGCATGGCTGCGCCAGCGAATCTCTGTCGCCGTCGTCCGTGGCAACGCGGTGTCAATCACGACTGTCACCCGATCCCGCCTGGAGCAGTGACACCACAGTGTCTGCGCCCATGGTCGAGGTGTTGCTGATATGTATATAGATGAGTGTAAAATAAATGTTTCTAGTCAAGATTGCTGTGTTGGTCAGTGTTCTTCTATTATGTATATTATAATTTGTATTGTGCCCTGCTGTCACATCAAGCTTGTGTCTTTCATGCAATATATGATTGGATTCAGTAACTGTGACCAACTGATGGGTGCACACCATGTCTATGGACTATGACCAGGTATGCTTCAACATGTAATAATTTTTGACATAAAACATGTTATTTGCCAGGAATTGGATGAACAATGGGTAATGGTGGCATTAGGAATATTTGCTTAGACAGGGGTCAGGATCACATCATAATCAACATGTGTATTGTTTTATAACATATTTATATGGTACACATAAGGTAGAGATCAGTAGAGGTGTAAGATTAGTAACAGATAAGGTTTGACAATAAATTATTCCTTCTACAGAAATCTAGTACCTACTGGCAGCACTTGACACTCTGCTGGCACACTGCCTGAACTGTGAAGGGTGAAGTACAAAATGGTGACAACTTGAGTCAGTTGCGTCATAGGGCACAACCCTGATACCAATCCATTGTAATCATTCAAGAAAATATAGCCATGAGGAATGATTGGTCATACATACTCAACGTCCCTAACGTTTTAGATGTTTCAAAACCTCACTATTTAGTCACTATGCATCTTTAAAGACACTATTCTGTATTTGTTATGTTATTTAGAATGTATCTTACCTAACAATGTTGAAACAAAACAAAAATCAGGAAGGTGTAACAACTGATCATCCACTACAATCATCGCCATATCTATGCAGATAGATATATTGATGCAGGAAGATTCACAGGAAAAATAAGGATCGTCCATGACATCACTGGAACAATTACTTGACTTAACCTAACCCCGCCATTAAGTCCGATCGGGACAAAACCTAAGATTTGCTTGTAGCCATTAAGTCTGATCGGGACGAAACCTAAGATTCGCTTGTAGCTATTAAGTCTGATCGGGACGAAACCTAAAATTTGCTTGTAGCCATTAAGTCTGATTGGGACAAAACCTAAGATTTGCTTGTAGCCATTAAGTCCGATCAGGACGAAACGTAAGATTCGCTTGTAGCCATTAAGTCTGATCGGTTCTGTGACGTCATAGCCGGGCCGCTGTGAACGCTGTCTATACTTGTATCAAGGTCGGTCGTCGTCAGCTGACATAAACAAAGTTTTGTGGGCGACGGAAGCGGCGAGATATTCATTATTGAAGTTATAATTAGTTATAGTGCAAAATGTGTTGGGGAACACATCCATAATTACTAAACGTGATATTCTCTATCGATTGGTAGGTATATTATAGGGATTTACTCATAACTAAGGTGAGACCACAAGTATGTACCGCCGAATGATTTAACTTTACAGCATCAAGGTTAGAAATTCACATTCAGACGCCTACCTTTTCTTGAAGATGATTGGCGGTTACTGAGAAGTGCGGAAATTGAGGTAGCCAAAGATGGCTTTTCGGCAACCATCAACACCGTCCGCATTTTTATCGAATTCCAGGTACTAAAATTAAAATGATGACTTTATGAATGATATGCTACGGCATAGCACAATCTGCAAACAAAATATAATATGTTATGTGACCGATCACTCTCCAGTCTTCAAAAATCAGCGTCACGACCCCTGCCAGCAATAGCATCAGCGCCAAGGCCGTATAAGAGAGGCAAAGTCATCCGGGGATTTTAGCGCCCCAATCGTAACAATAGCGCGTCGTCACTGGTGCTCTGGTCCGTCTCGGCTGTCACCGCACGCGGCTCGGTGCAGTGCGAATATTTCGAACAGGATACGGATAGTTGCGCCTAAGGTACGATCCTATTTAAGATTACGTTTACCGTGAATAATTATCCCTCCCTTAATTCATGCTGAGGGGAGACGGCCATACGCTGCCCCGGTCCGGCTGAGGGTGAGGGGGGGGGGGGAGACGGTCATACGCTGCCCCGGTCTGGCTGAGGGGCGAGACGGCCATACGCTGCACCGGTCTTACTGAGGGGTGAGACGGCCATACACTGCTCCGGTCTGGCTGAGGGCGAGACGGGCATACGATGCACCGGTCTGGCTGAGCGGAGAGGCGGCCACACGTTGCCCCGGTCTGACTGAGGGGCGAGACGGCCATATGCTGCACCGGTCCGGCTGATGGGTGAGACGGCCGTTCGCTGCCCAGGTCTGGCTGAGTGGTGAGACGGCCATACGCTTCTCCGGTCTGGCTGAGGGCGAGACGGGCATACGATGCACCGGTCTGGCTGAAGGGAGAGGCGGCCACACGTTGCCCCGGTCTGACTGAGGGGCGAGACGGCCATATGCTGCACCGGTCCGGCTGAGGGGCGGGACGGCCGTACGCTGCCCTGGTCGGGCTGAGGGGTGAGACGGCCGTACGCTGCGCCGGTCCGACTGATGGGCAAGACGGCCGTTCGCTGCCCCGGTCCGACTGAGGGGTGAGACGGCCTTGCGCTGCCCCGGTCCGACTGAGGGAGGAGACGGCCATACGCTGCACTGGTCTGGCTGAGGGGCGAGACTGCCTACCCTGCCCCGATCTGGCTGAGGGGCGAGACGGCCATACGCATTACGCTGACCTGGTCTGGCTGAGAGGAGAGCCGGCTATACGTTGTACCTGGAAATGTTGCAAATGACATTGTTTTGGCTTAATATTCAAGATATGCTTAAAACAAAACTTAAAAAAACGAAATATTTCAAAATATAGACTTGCAACATAACTTACTTATCTAACGGCGACGACTTCAAATGGCCTCTCTCGTCAACACCCGTCAAAAGACCGCAAAACGCTCGAAAACGCAGCTGCGGCAGCGGGGCTGGCCACGACTGGACCAGAGCACCAGTGACGTCATCGCTAATGCTAGGCCGCTCGGCAGCCTATACATGGGGAATCCCGGGATGACACCACCTGATCAGCGCTTTGCCCGCCCACTATAAACAATAGAATGTCTTCTCTGCGTCATTTGTGGAATAATGTCAATAACTTTATCAATACAACTTCGCAATATTTGTAAGCTAAAAAAAGATTCACTTCACTGACAAAATATACCCATTGAAACGTCGGGAAATGGTTATATAAGCATTATATGTACCAGTGACAGTTTTTCAAAAGCCCATTTGACGCAAGGCCATATATAGGGGTAGATCATCCGGCGATTCTAGGTGATCATGACGTCAGAGCGTGACGTCATGTGTATGCACCGGCCTCTTCCGCTATTGCAGTTAATGCTATTTTTGGAGAAATAAATACCGTTTAGCTCGAAAAATAAAAAGGTTACCAAAAATGGAAAGGCAGCGTTGGAAAGCTCAAAGCAAGGCGAATCGACATCTTTTGAATAATTTTAGGCTCAGGTCAATATTGAGGTCACTAGAGGTCATCAAAGGTCAGGGCCTTGTTCACGGTCCCCCTGTGGTTCGGCGGTCACCAGTTGAGGCTCTAAGCCCCGCCCCTTCGATAAACTTTTGATTTGACCTAAACCACATGCAATTGGTATGAATCGACGAGTTCTGACGAGGCGAACACGATGACATCAAAATCATTGCTGTATCTACATTTGTCAAAAAGTTATTTGCGAAAACCCGTTTTAACCGACCGCAGACATGCGCCAGAATTGACTACTGGGGTGACGTCATAAGTATAAGCGGACACGCTACGGAGATAGGGATGACACCCCCCTGATTCGACGTGAAAAAGGTTATTTCATTCCTTAGGCTATCTGAGGTTCTAAACAATAAAAGAAGAATAGTTGGTGGGGGCTGCCATCTTTATTTCGTTGGTGTGAGAGGAACGTAAAAAGTGAATCATTTATACACATTTTTGGCATTTTATCGCGGGGGTCCATTTGGATCGGACTCCTTAGAGGATCTGAAATCAAATAAGCAGCTTGTTAGATCATTAAAATGGCTGCTCTCAGGATAGGTGGACAGCTTGTTTTGAGAGCCACCAGCTCCAAGCTTCTCAAGCCTCAGTCAACATTGATCGCTGCGGAGCGAACGGCTTGTAAGTTCTAAATAATAAAGATCACCACATGGAACATATTAAGAGATTTTAATGGATTATTTCAGTCATTTTTGGAGTCTGTCATAACTTAACCTGATCACCAGTACCATCAACACCACCAATAGCATTACAATTCTGATGTTTGACATGGCCAGAGTCCAGAGACATGACATGGCCACCTTTACCGTGTCTGCATTTGTGTTCCTTTTTGTCACAATTTTGTCAGCTGTCAGTAGTGTACCAGTTACAGCTTTAAAAAAAGGATGGGAAACATGTATAGGAGTTGCCACCAGGGGACAATTGGAGCAACTTGCTCACCTGACCTAGGGCCAGACTGGAAAATATCCATGCACTACACTGAACACCTCAGCGACCCATCATGCACCAAAATTTGCACTAAAATGTAAAGCTAATTGAATGTGTTATATTTAACATATCCTTTCCTGGATGCTTCTAAACAGGCTTAGGGCCGACCATTAGTGATCAGGCCTTGCTGGTGAATGGCCAGGGTCAACCCGCTGTTTCAAGTACCACTCTCCTCCGGCCTCCCGGGCAGGCCAGGTCGGCCCTGATTACCTCACAGACCCAGCAATGGTGCAAGATGAAGCAGAGTCGCTGGACGAGGATATTCCAGTTGTGATGCGGCCACATTCAAAGTGCTGCAGCGACATGCCAGACAGTTTCCAATTATTATAGGTGTATTAAAGGTGCTGTCTGCCCTATGGCAGGGATGAGAAATACCTGGATCGGCCACTCAGTGTTAGCGCCTTTGATGTCAGTGGCCACGTTCACTGCCTAGCGGTGGAGGCGTGAGGCTCAGGGTCCTAGGATTGCTTTGGAGCTGGGGTGCGGAGTGGAAAATTCTGGCTAAAAATAAGCATAAAGAGTGGAAAATTCAACCAAACAAACATATGTACTCAGCTTTATCAATATCCAATTCCCCGCTCACCAGAATTAGTTGTTAGGTACCTATTCCAAGTTTTACCTGTCTTTCCCTACACAGGCTGTCCGGCCGCCTGTCCCCATTATTACATCCATCAATAAATATCAGTGTTCCAATTATCCAATACATTTTAAAATAAGGAGTGGGTAATTCACAGTAAAACTCTGGAAAAGAGTGGAAAAATAGCATCCATAGGGTGTCGTTTTCCACCCAAATTTCCCTATGCTAGGACACTGGTGAGGCTTCAACGTACAGGTGAACTCCCCTCCAACTGCATCAAGCCAAACACCCCCTAGTTATCTTCTGATCCAATAACCGCAGTGAGACATGCAAGGTGGCAGTAGAAAGATCCCCACACTCCCTGACACCACTCCCTGACAGACTGCTAAGGTTAGGACCTAACCCTGCTCTGGTGATCAGTCAGGTTGAAACTGTGACTGGAAGCCATCCCCTGACCCTTGCCTGCTTCTCTGTCATAGGAACCATGCCTTGAAGCCAATCCTACCTTCTCTGACACTCTTTTGCCCCTCCATTAGACTGGGACAGTGACTGGAAGCCAGCCGACCATCCCCAACACTTCTCTTCCCCTCCAGAAATCATGACTGAAAGCCAATACCACCTTCCCTGACACTGCTCTGCCCCTCAATTAGACTGGAACCATGACCAGTCCCCACATTAGACTGGAACCATGACTAGCTGCCTCATTAGACTGGAATCATGACTAGCCCCCCACATTAGACTGGAACCATGACTAGCCCCCACATTAGACTGGAACCATGACTAGCCCCCACATTCGACTGGAACCATGACTAGCCCCACATTAGACTGGAACCATGACTAGCCCCCACATTAGACTGGAACCATGACTAACCCCCACATCAGACTGGAACCATGACTAGCCCCCACATTAGACTGGAACCATGACTAACCCCCACATCAGACTGGAACCATGACCAGCCCCCACATTAGACTGGAACCATAACTAGCCCCCACATTATACTGGAACCATGACTAACCCCCACATCAGACTGGAACCATGACTAGCCCCCACATTAGACTGGAACCATGACTAGCAACCACATTCGACTGGAACCATGACTAGCCCCCACATTAGCCTGGAACCACGACTAGCCCCCACATCAGACTGGAACCATGACCAGCCCCCACATTAGACTGGAACCATGACTAGCAACCACATTCGACTGGAACCATGACCAGCCCCCACATTAGCCTGGAACCACGACTAGCCCCCACATCAGACTGGAACCATGACCAGCCCCCACATTAGACTGGAACCATGACTAGCAACCACATTCTACTGGAACCATGACCAGCCCCCACATTAGACTGGAACCATGACTAGCCCCCACATTAGACTGGAACCATGACTAGCCCCCACATTAGACTGGAACCATGACTAGCCCCCACATTAGACTGGAACCATGACCAGCCCCACATTAGACTGGAACCATAACTAGCCCCCACATTATACTGGAACCATGACTAACCCCCACATCAGACTGGAACCATGACTAGCCCCCACATTAGACTGGAACCATGACTAGCAACCACATTCGACTGGAACCATGACCAGCCCCCACATTAGACTGGAACCATAACTAGCCCCCACATTATACTGGAACCATGACTAGCCCCCACATCAGACTGGAACCATGACTAGCCCCCACATTAGACTGGAACCATATCTAGCCCCCACATTATACTGGAACCATGACTAACCCCCACATCAGACTGGAACCATGACTAGCCCCCACATTATACTGGAACCATGACTAGCCCCCACATCAGACTGGAACCATGACTAGCCCCCACATTATACTGGAACCATGACTAGCCCCCACATCAGACTGGAACCATGACCAGCCCCCACATTAGACTGGAACCATGACTAACCCCCACATCAGACTGGAACCATGACTAGCCCCCACATCAGACTGGAACCATGACTAGCCCCCACATTAGACTGGAACCATGACTAACCCCCACATCAGACTGGAACCATGACTAGCCCCCACATCATACTGGAACCATGACTAGCCCCCACATCAGACTGGAACCATGACTAGCCCCCACATCAGACTGGAACCATGACTAGCCCCCACATCAGACTGGAACCATGACTAGCCCCCACATCAGACTGGAACCATGACCAGCCCCCACATTAGACTGGAACCATGACTAACCCCCACATCAGACTGGAACCATGACTAGCCCCCACATCAGACTGGAACCATGACTAGCCCCCACATTATACTGGAACCATGACTAACCCCCACATCAGACTGGAACCATGACTAGCCCCCACATCAGACTGGAACCATGACTAGCCCCCACATTAGACTGGAACCATGACTAGCCCCCACATCAGACTGGAACCATGACTAGCCCCCACATCATACTGGAACCATGACTAGCCCCCACATCAGACTGGAACCATGACTAGCCCCCACATCAGACTGGAACCATGACTAGCCCCCACATCAGACTGGAACCATGACTAGCCCCCACATCAGACTGGAACCATGACTAGCCCCCACATACTGGAACCATGACTAGCCCCACATCAGACTGGAACCATGACTAGCCCCCACATCAGACTGGAACCATGACTAGCCCCCACATCAGACTGGAACCATGACTAGCCCCCACATCAGACTGGAACCATGACTAGCCCCCACATCAGACTGGAACCATGACTAGCCCCCACATCAGACTGGAACCATGACTAGCCCCCACATACTGGAACCATGACTAGCCCCCACATCAGACTGGAACCATGACTAGCCCCCACATCAGACTGGAACCATGACTAGCCCCCACATCAGACTGGAACCATGACTAGCCCCCACATCAGACTGGAACCATGACTAGCCCCCACATCAGACTGGAACCATGACTAGCCCCCACATCAGACTGGAACCATGACTAGCCCCCACATCAGACTGGAACCATGACTAGCCCCCACATCAGACTGGAACCATGACTAGCCCCCACATTAGACTGGAACCATGACCAGCCCCCACATCAGACTGGAACCATGACTAGCCCCCACATCAGACTGGAACCATGACTAGCCCCCACATCAGACTGGAACCATGACTAGCCCCCACATCAGACTGGAACCATGACTAGCCCCCACATCAGACTGGAACCATGACCAGCCCCACATCAGACTGGAACCATGACCAGCCCCACATCAGACTGGAACCATGACCAGCCCCCACATCAGACTGGAACCATGACCAGCCCCCACATCAGACTGGAACCATGACCAGCCCCACATCAGACTGGAACCATGACTAGCCCCCACATCAGACTGGAACCATGACCAGCCCCCACATCAGACTAGAACCATGACTAGCCCCCACATTAGACTGGAACCATGACTAGCCCCCACATTAGACTGGAACCATGACTAGCCCCCACATCAGACTGGAACCATGACTAGCCCCCACATCAGACTGGAACCATGACTAGCCCCCACATCAGACTGGAACCATGACCAGCCCCCACATCAGACTGGAACCATGACCAGCCCACATCAGACTGGAACCATGACTAGCCCCCACATCAGACTGGAACCATGACCAGCCCCCACATCAGACTGGAACCATGACTAGCCCCCACATTAGACTGGAACCATGACTAGCCCCCACATTAGACTGGAACCATAACTAGCCCCCACATTATACTGGAACCATGACTAACCCCCACATCAGACTGGAACCATGACTAGCCCCCACATTAGACTGGAACCATGACTAGCAACCACATTCGACTGGAACCATGACCAGCCCCACATTAGACTGGAACCATAACTAGCCCCCACATTATACTGGAACCATGACTAGCCCCCACATCAGACTGGAACCATGACTAGCCCCCACATTAGACTGGAACCATATCTAGCCCCCACATTATACTGGAACCATGACTAACCCCCACATCAGACTGGAACCATGACTAGCCCCCACATTATACTGGAACCATGACTAGCCCCCACATCAGACTGGAACCATGACTAGCCCCACATTATACTGGAACCATGACTAGCCCCCACATCAGACTGGAACCATGACCAGCCCCCACATTAGACTGGAACCATGACTAACCCCCACATCAGACTGGAACCATGACTAGCCCCCACATCAGACTGGAACCATGACTAGCCCCCACATTAGACTGGAACCATGACTAACCCCCACATCAGACTGGAACCATGACTAGCCCCCACATCATACTGGAACCATGACTAGCCCCCACATCAGACTGGAACCATGACTAGCCCCCACATCAGACTGGAACCATGACTAGCCCCCACATCAGACTGGAACCATGACTAGCCCCCACATCAGACTGGAACCATGACCAGCCCCCACATTAGACTGGAACCATGACTAACCCCCACATCAGACTGGAACCATGACTAGCCCCCACATCAGACTGGAACCATGACTAGCCCCCACATTATACTGGAACCATGACTAACCCCCACATCAGACTGGAACCATGACTAGCCCCCACATCAGACTGGAACCATGACTAGCCCCCACATTAGACTGGAACCATGACTAGCCCCCACATCAGACTGGAACCATGACTAGCCCCCACATCATACTGGAACCATGACTAGCCCCCACATCAGACTGGAACCATGACTAGCCCCCACATCAGACTGGAACCATGACTAGCCCCCACATCAGACTGGAACCATGACTAGCCCCCACATCAGACTGGAACCATGACTAGCCCCCACATACTGGAACCATGACTAGCCCCCACATCAGACTGGAACCATGACTAGCCCCCACATCAGACTGGAACCATGACTAGCCCCCACATCAGACTGGAACCATGACTAGCCCCCACATCAGACTGGAACCATGACTAGCCCCCACATCAGACTGGAACCATGACTAGCCCCCACATCAGACTGGAACCATGACTAGCCCCCACATACTGGAACCATGACTAGCCCCCACATCAGACTGGAACCATGACTAGCCCCCACATCAGACTGGAACCATGACTAGCCCCCACATCAGACTGGACCCATGACTAGCCCCCACATCAGACTGGAACCATGACTAGCCCCCACATCAGACTGGAACCATGACTAGCCCCCACATCAGACTGGAACCATGACTAGCCCCCACATCAGACTGGAACCATGACTAGCCCCCACATCAGACTGGAACCATGACTAGCCCCCACATTAGACTGGAACCATGACCAGCCCCCACATCAGACTGGAACCATGACTAGCCCCCACATCAGACTGGAACCATGACTAGCCCCCACATCAGACTGGAACCATGACTAGCCCCCACATCAGACTGGAACCATGACTAGCCCCCACATCAGACTGGAACCATGACCAGCCCCACATCAGACTGGAACCATGACCAGCCCCACATCAGACTGGAACCATGACCAGCCCCCACATCAGACTGGAACCATGACCAGCCCCCACATCAGACTGGAACCATGACCAGCCCCACATCAGACTGGAACCATGACTACCCCCACATCAGACTGGAACCATGACCAGCCCCCACATCAGACTGGAACCATGACTAGCCCCCACATTAGACTGGAACCATGACTAGCCCCCACATTAGACTGGAACCATGACTAGCCCCCACATCAGACTGGAACCATGACTAGCCCCCACATCAGACTGGAACCATGACTAGCCCCCACATCAGACTGGAACCATGACCAGCCCCCACATCAGACTGGAACCATGACCAGCCCACATCAGATTGGAACCATGACTAGCCCCCACATCAGACTGGAACCATGACCAGCCCCCACATCAGACTGGAACCATGACTAGCCCCCACATTAGACTGGAACCATGACTAGCCCCCACATTAGACTGGAACCATGACTAGCCCCCACATCAGACTGGAACCATGACCAGCCCCCACATCAGACTGGAACCATGACCAGCCCCCACATCAGACTGGAACCATGACCAGCCCCCACATTAGACTGGAACCATGACTAGCCCCCACATTAGACTGGAACCATGACTAGCCCCCACATCAGACTGGAACCATGACCAGCCCCCACATCAGACTGGAACCATGACCAGCCCCCACATCAGACTGGAACCATGACCAGCCCCCACATCAGACTGGAACCATGACTAGCCCTCACATCAGACTGGAACCATGACTAGCCCCCACATCAGACTGGAACCATGACTAGCCCCCACATCAGACTGGAACCATGACTAACCCCCACATCAGACTGGAACCATGACTAGCCCCCACATTATACTGGAACCATGACTAGCCCCCACATCAGACTGGAACCATGACCAGCCCCCACATCAGACTGGAACCATGACCAGCCCCCACATCAGACTGGAACCATGACCAGCCCCCACATCAGACTGGAACCATGACCAGCCCCCACATTAGACTGGAACCATGACTAGCCCCCACATTAGACTGGAACCATGACTAGCCCCCACATTAGACTGGAACCATGACTAGCCCCACATTATACTGGAACCATGACTAGCCCCCACATAAGACTGGAACCATGACCAGCCCCCACATCAGACTGGAACCATGACCAGCCCCCACATTATACTGGAACCATGACTAGCCCCCACATCAGACTGGAACCATGACTAGCCCCCACATCAGACTGGAACCATGACCAGCCCCCACATCAGACTGGAACCATGACTAACCCCCACATCAGACTGGAACCATGACTAGCCCCCACATCAGACTGGAACCATGACTAGCCCTCACATCAGACTGGAACCATGACTAACCCCCACATCAGACTGGAACCATGACTAACCCCCACATCAGACTGGAACCATGACTAGCCCCCACATCAGACTGGAACCATGACTAGCCCCCACATCAGACTGGAACCATGACCAGCCCCCACATCAGACTGGAACCATGACCAGCCCCCACATTATACTGGAACCATGACTAACCCCCACATCAGACTGGAACCATGACCAGCCCCCACATCAGACTGGAACCATGACCAGCCCCCACATTATACTGGAACCATGACTAACCCCCACATCAGACTGGAACCATGACTAGCCCCCACATCAGACTGGAACCATGACTAGCCCCCACATCAGACTGGAACCATGACCAGCCCCCACATTATACTGGAACCATGACTAACCCCCACATCAGACTGGAACCACGACTAGAAGCCAATCCTGTCTCCTGACCCTGCCCTGCCCCACTGTAAACTGGAACCGTTTGTGAACGCAGCCCTGCCCTTCTGCCAGACTGGAACCGTGACTGGAAGCCGGATCCGAAGGCGCCGCGCACGCCGGAAGAGAGCGCTGCGGCCGCCAAGAAGTACGGTATGATCCCGGCCGACTACAAGCCGCTGCCGGACGACGGCTACAGCCTGGGCGACTACCCTGCCGTACCGCTCCAGTCGGCCGAGGCCCGCGACCCAAACTACAACTGGGACATGCCAGAGCTGAAACGCGACTTCGGAGAGCCGGTACGCTGGGTGGAATTCAGAGCAGGATAGTATTAGGTCGTCATGCCCAATACTACCCTGGTTACAGCCGACTATCTAAATCCCACGTCATGTTTCTTCGTGGAGAGTGGACCATTTCCTGTTCTGAATTAGTTTAACTTATATCGGAAGTTGAAACCAGGTTGCTGGAAAATGGTTGTTTGGTTATACAAAACAAAACGTGCAAACATACGAGCATCGCTTGATGTTTCATTGGCAAATATGAACGCATTACCTCGTGGTGCTGTATTGGTTACGTATTAGGTACGTATTGGTTACATATTTGTTACGCATTACCTCGTGGTGCTGTATTGGTTACAGCGCGTGTGCTGCGCGGCTGCACACGCTGTACCGATTGACCCGGCTTACCCGAAATTTAGAACCAGTGCTACATTCCATCGCATCTGTGTCCACCGCGGGTCAGATGACGGATGACAGATGTCAGGTGTCAGATGGGTCAGATGACAGATCACCACGTTACTCCTCGTCGTCGTCGCGGAACAGTAGCAGAGCTGACCCCGCCGACTCGTGCCGCAGATGCACCACGATATGGACATGTTCGGCGAGGACCGGTACAACACCGGCCGCCACCTGCGCATCTCCATTCCGAAGATGTGGGCCGTCTTCCTCAGCGTCATTGGCGGCTACACCCTGGTTTTCTTCTACTTCAACGATAAGAAGATGTTCCGGCCCGTGGTGAGTCCCTGTTGTGTGCGTCAAGAAGATGTTCCGGCCCGTGGTGAGTCCCTGTTGTGTGCGACAAGAAGATGTTCCGGCCCGTGGTGAGTCCCTGTTGTGTGCGACAAGAAGATGTTCCGGCCCGTGGTGAGTCCCTGTTGTGTGCGACAAGAAGATGTTCCGGCCCGTGGTGAGTCCCTGTTGTGTGCGTCAAGAAGATGTTCCGGCCCGTGGTGAGTCCCTGTTGTGTGCTTTGAGTCTCTTGCGCGTCACGTCTACCGGGTCAAGTGTCCTGGGTTCCCTAAAAATGTTGTGCATGTGTGGCGCACATTGTGTTCTTTTTACTTCATATAGGGCTGATTAATAATCAATCCACACGATAGGTAAGCCGAATGACTGGTCGGCGGCCTGTGCGAGGTCGGGAGGAGGGCGTTCACTTTTCGTTGGACCCTAACTGAATTAATTGGATTGATCGTGCATTATTGTTTCATTGAGCAGTAGTTTAGGTGATGGCGGGCAACCGGCCGTCACATTGACTGATGGCGGAGTACGATCATTCCTTTCACTTTTACTACTTCTTATTTATTACAGCAAGAATGAAACATCAACTACTTGGCAGTTGCTCCACCGCCACCTTCTTGTAAAGTACAAGCTATTTCCAGTTTCTTTTATGCTTATGCGAAGTTTGCAGAATAATTATCGAGTCTTGTTATAACTACCGAGACTCGTCCCCCCCCCCCCGCCCCAGAAAATGTTGAACATGCCCATAGCTGAACAAAGCGTATCTCATTAAGAAGTTGACTTTCCCATGCATGCATGATTGGGCTATCCACAAAATACGTTCAGCTTGAACGGGCATGAAGCGTAACTTTTAATAAAACATTGACATGACTGTGGTAACCGCTTAATATGTATCCTGGAACTTTTAAATTTCTGAAATGTATGCGTTGCCGGGTTTAGGAGCAGCTCGTGCCGATCTACAACCCTGTCTTGCCTGCGGTGGTGGGTGCGCAACTTGCGACCTCGCGCTGTTGTTGTTGTTGTTGTTGTTGTCTTCTCGGGTCGGCCCTACGGCCGACCGTAGCCCAAGGGCTCTCGGTGAACCAGGTAGCCCCGGGCCAAGGCCGCCACGGCCCCGCCGTCTCGCAGCTGCTTCGGGTATAGATGGATAGTCCCGAAGATGCGGAGACGAGCGCCCGCCAGGCAGGGGCACCTCAGCAGGACGTGCTCCGGCGTGTCAGGCTCCTCCCTGCACACCTGACAGAGCGCCGCCGGGCACGCGAGATCGCTGCACTGCTGGCAGCCCCGGGTCGGTTGACGGCCGATTCGGTGCAAATAACTCTGCGAGCGGGTCCAGTGACCCGCCCGCAGCTGGTGCACATTGACGGCGTCGTCTCGCTCGTCGGAGAGGACCGGTTTCGGGAGCCGGTCTCCCATGATCCGTTTGAACAGGCATTCCGGCCAGCGACATCGCCAGGCCAGAGAGGCGGCGCGGCCGACTGCCTTGGTGAGGCTGCGGACGTCCACAGGAACATCTTCCTGCGGAAGGCTGGAGGCCCCCTTGGCCAGCTCGTCCGCCCGTTCATTTCCGGGTAGTCCACAATGTGCCGGGACCCATTGTAGGAGCACCCGACTACCCCCCGCCACGGTTGCCAGGAGCAGGCGCCAGATCGTCGCCCCCAGCGCGGTCGTCTGCCCTCCGGCGCCGCTCGCGAGTGTGGCGAGCGCGGCCTGGGAGTCCGTGCATACGACCACCGGGCTCTCGCCTAGGTCGTCCCCCATCTGTTGCACCGCCTTCAGCGCCGCGCGTATCGCCACCAACTCGGCGCGCGTGCTGCTGCATACCACGCCGGCCGGCGCTTGGACCTCTTGTTCCGCACCGGACGGGAGGGCGATCAAGGCACCACCTCCCCCGGCCGTGACTCCGCCCTCCGCCGATCCGTCGCTCCAGATCCACACGGCATCCTCCGGCAGGGTTGCCAGGTGCTCCTCGGCAGCCGCCCGACGTACTTCGCCGGGGGCCGTCCTCCGGATGTCTGCGCCGATATCCAGCCGGATACTGACTCCGCTGCAGTCCAGCCACGGCGGAATAGTGGTATGCAGTCGCTCCTCCACGGGGACCCCGCTCACGCTCGCACGCGCGGCGGCTACCGCTCCGACGTCTCGCCACCCGGTGGTGGTCAGGAGGCGTCGCGGGACCACCGCCTCAGCGACCGCGCGGAGGGGGTCGTCCGTCTTCTGTGACGCCGCCGTTCCGGAGAGCCTCGCGGCCAACACTTCCCGGCGTGTCCGTACGGGGACCATGCCGGCCTCCGCCATGAGTGGGTTCCTCGGTGTGCTCACGGGGCAACCGGTCACGGCCCGCGCCACCGCGCGCATCTCCCGTTCGAGAAGCTCCACGTGCGACTCCGACGCCGCCGGGAGCCAGGCCGCGGCCGCGTACTCGAGCGCTCCGCGGACGTATCCGTTGGCGACTGTCCGCAGCTGCGGCTCACGCAGCCCCCACGAGCGTCCGGTCAGCTTACGGAGCTGGGCCACACGCGGCTTCACCTTGCGGAGGCGCACACAGTGTTCTCCGAAGTGGAGCTGTCTGTCAAAGGTCACTCCGAGAAGGTGGAGATGCCGTGTTCCCTGGACACGCGCCCCGTCCACCCTGAGTGTGAAGCTGCGGGCGTCCTCGTACCGTTGGGACAGCACCAGGGTCTGTGTCTTGCTGCCCGCTAGCTTCATCTTCCACTTCCTGGCCCACCCCGTCATCACGTCCGCGGCCTGTTGGGCGCGGTCTCTGGCCTGTTCGATGGTACCGCCGTAGCTCAGAGTCGCCGTGTCATCGGCGTACATGAAGACTGAGGTGTTGGGGACTTGCTGCAGCGCTGCCACCAGGTCCGCCGACCACAGGATGAACAGGGTCGGGGCGAGCACTGATCCTTGGGGCAGGCCCGCTCGGAACGGGCGGCTCGCGCTGCGCACGCCGTTAACCTCCGCACACGCGCGTCGGTCACGCAGGAAGTGGAAGATCCACGAGACGAGGCAACGTGGGAGGTGGTGTGACATCTTCAGTCGGAGCATCTGATGGTCGATGACGTCGTAGGCCCGGGAGAAGTCATACGCCGTAAGGACGAATCTGGCGGCTGTCTTGCCGTCGACTGGGCGTCCCCTCGGGCGTGGTCGGTTCCATCCATCCTGGACTTCTTGGATTATTCGTCCAAGGTTCTCCTCAGCGGAGCGGCCTCGCCGGAAACCAACTTGCTCCGCCGGGATGGTGTCGTCGCGCTCCAATATGTGGGTGACTCTTGCCGCCACCATCCGCTCCGTCAGCTTGGCTACGTGGCTGGTGAGCGAGATGGGGCGGTAGCTGGCGACGTCCGATTGATTCTTCCCGGCCTTCGGGATGGGAATGATAATGGCCCTTCTCCAGACTGACGGGACCTCCGCGGTGCGCCAGGACAGATTGATGAGGCGCAGCAGAGCATCCTGGGCGAGGGGTCCCAGATGCTGTAGATGCTCCGTGCATACGCCATCTGCCCCGGGTGCTTTCTTGGCCTTCATCCTCCGCAGCTGGTCCGTCATCTCTTGTATGGAGAAGGGTTGACACCTCGCGCTCGGCCGGCCCCGGCGACCGGCGAAGGTCGGCTACCGGAGTCTGTGTCCCTGGCATGACCTGCTTAACTCTAAGCAAAGTTTTAAGAGCTCTTTCACTGAGTTCACATTAGGAAATATCGCTTAAGAACAGCCCGCTCGGTTCCCGACCCAATAAGGGCGTGTTAATGCGTTACTCAGTACTCACTGTAATTTGTCAGCCGAGGGTACCTGCCGAACATATTGGGTTCGTTTTGTACGTGTTGGGTTATCATGTATGAAAGGTGGTATTCATTGGTTACAAATGTGTATTCTGAAGTACGCCAGAAACTTAGCGCATTCTTCCTAACACTTATACAAATTGCTGTACATTGTTGAGCCCTTTCTAAACGCTGCTTTAAGTATAAGTATAAGCTGATGTACGCGTAGTCTCAGGCATGCTTCAAAGTTCAAATTTGACGACTGTAGTTTGCGTGACTGCCCCAAGAAAATTGTGAAAACTGAAATTACACGCTGCGTGCTCGAGACTAACTCCGTCCGACCTGTGTGGGACTGAGGGGCGAGGGCCTTTGGAACAGAACTCAGGGATCGCAAAAATAATTCCGCTTTAAAATGAAGCAGTCCACTAAAATTATAGCCGTCTGTTCCGAAGTGTCGCAAAAACTGAGATGCTGTACTGGGATTTAACTGACGCCAATTTTATCGTTAAAGGGACTGTCCCACCTTTTCGAAAGTTGTCGAATCACACTTAAAGGGACTATCTCACCTTAACATTATATTTGAGTTGAGATAGCCATTTTGATGGCTTGACATTGAAATTAAGTATGGTAGCAGTTAAAGCAATCACAATGATCTAATCCAAAAGATATTCGAATTTGATTTTGACATCTGTAAAAAATAAGGTCCATGTGTATTTGAATAGGGCCTCTAAAACGACAGCGTCGTCTCTCTTTACCCAACTGGTAATGATAGTCAACTTGTTTTAAGGTCATCCTTGGAATATTTTCGTCTTAATTTCTCGATCCCCGGGTGGTTCGCAATCTAAGCCAATCTAGACACCGGATGATTCGCTTTTTCTGCGCAATAGATGTCGACAAAAAATTGTGCCGTACATTTGGCAGCACAAAGGATTTCCCTGTTATTAAAAAAAATCATGACGTCAACAACCCAACTTTCCGCTTAAAACTAAAAGTTGAATATCTTCCAAGATAAGCAACTTGTTTCGGGAAAAAAGTTCACGAACATGTTCAGCTGACCTCGCCTGACATGTAGACATACATCACAGGCGTGATTCGGCATGTACAGTGTGATTCGACAACTTTCACAAAGGTGGGAGTCCCTTTAATTGTATGTCTTCATGTCAGGCGAGGTCAGCTGAACATTTTCGTGAACTTTTTTTCCGAAAACATTGCTTATCTTGGAAGATATTCAACTTTTAGTTTTAAGTGGAAAGTTGGGTTGGTGACATCATGTTTTTTTTTAATAACAGGGAAATCCTTTGTGCTGCCAAATGTATGGCACAATTTCTTGTCGATATCTATTGCGCAGAAAACATACACAATTTTAGACTAGCACTATCAGCTGGAGTTGTTGCAGCAGTTTGCCGCCAGGGACGCTAGTGAGCCAGGGTGTTATGGCGTCGCAAGCAAATGGTACCACTAAATATTGATTGATTTATGTATAAATAAATAAATATTTAGCGTTAAATATTTAACTGGTACCATTTGCTTGCGACGTCATAACACCCTGACTCACTAGCGGTCCCTGGCGGCCAACTGCTGCAACAACTCAAGCTGATAGTGCTAGCCTCTAGATTGCGAACCACCCGGGGATCGAGAAATGAAAGACGAAAATATTCCAAGGCCGACCTTAAAACAATTCGACTATCATTACCAGTTGGGTAAAGAGAGACGACGCTGTCGGTTTAGAGGCCCTATTAAAATACACAGTGGCCTTATTTTTTACAGATGTCAAAATCAAACTCTAATATCTTTTGGATTAGATCATTGTGGTTGTTTTAACTGCTACCATACTTAATTTAAATGCCAAACCATCAAAATGGCTATCTCAACTCCAATAAATGTTAAGGTGGGATAGTCCTCCGTTTAATGTCACCAGGCTGTTGCCCCGCGTGCCGTCCGGTGCAATGAGTTGACACCAGCGCGTGTCTGTTTCAGATGCCGACGCAGTACCGACGGGACGGTGCGCACTACACCTTCCAGCTGAAGGAATGAGGACGAACGGCAGTGCTGTAAATAGACGGTGTCCGATACGAATAGTGGCAATATATGGAGAGTGGTATTGATGTTTGTTGCCGGGGTCGCGCCACTGTTACGGTCTCTCAAGAGGGTGGTGGTGTTGGGCGCTCTGGAATGTGCTGACTTCTTCAGACTGGTTCACTGTTTGATGTGACTGGCGTCAATATCGAGTGGTTGATGCGATCGATACAGGCTGATTCAGGGTCCTAAGATTGATTTGTTGCTGGGGTGCGGAGTGGAAAATTCTGGCTTAAAATAAGCATAAAGAGTGAAAATTCAACAAAAAAACATACACTCGGCTTTATCAATACCCAATTACCTGCTCATCAAAACGTGTTATTACCTATGCCAATTCTTCCCACACAGGTTGTTCCTATCATTACATCCATATATCAGTATCAGGGTTCCAATTATTCAATACATTAAACAAAGATAATGAGTGGAAAATTCACAGTAAAACTTGGAAAAAGGTGCAAAAACAGTATCCATAGCGTGTCGTTTTCCACCCAAATTTCCCAATGCTAGGACATTGATCTGATTTCATGGTGGCGGTGTAGATGCTTTTCAACTTCAACGCGACTGTCTGCATTTATCGCCGGAGTCTCTCACGCCGACCCAAGCGGACTGCGGAGGAACAGAATGGCCTCGCCAGTAGCCAAACTCGAACCAGGAACCCATAGTTTCCGAGCCTAACGCTCTACCAACTGAGCCACCGGAATCCCCCTCTGGATTTGTAATTTCTCTATCATAGCGCAACTCGTCGGATGCGCGATTCCCGTTTAGTCTTCCAATGTTCAATTTCGCTTGCTGTATGACGCCTGCTAACGAAAACACAGTGCAAACGATCACATCCATTTATATCGAGAGGCGAAGTTACACCTCTCACGTCAACATATTAACACCCCCCGAAAACACGATATAAAACGGCAGCTCTCTATCCACAGCGCTAGGGCCCACCAAAAGGCCGTGCAAAAATACAAACTACGCGCCCCCAATGCCTCATAAATGCAGCGCGCGAATCGATGCTACAGCGCCAGTGCAGGGCCTCGGGGTTCCGCACGTTGGGAAGTTTTTGGTTTCACACAGGTACGGCACGTACCCACTGCACAGTGCACAGGTACGACACGAACCCACTGCACATCAATAGACAGCTCTGCGACACACACCGGCAATGACTACACTGATAAACTCCATAGCAAAACGACACCTAGAGGAGGATGCAAAACAGCGGACGTCTTCGCACACCCAGCACTGTGTGGCAGCGACTGCCGGCGCCGCCCTCCTGGCAAGAGGTGCCCCGCCTGGCCGCCACCGGCGGCTGCCGCCCTGTCCTCCCCAGGACAGCGGCGGTCGGCCCTCAGAGCGTGGCTTGGCCGGCCGTGCGGCGGCTGCCCGGCGGCTCGTGCGGCCGGTCCGGCGAGGTGGCCGCGCTGCTCGGTCGCCCCGACATCGGACTGTAGTTGGCCGCCTCCTGCAGGCTCATAAGCATGCTGAGCAGCGGGTCGGTGTCCTTGAGCGGCCGGCGGCTGCCGTGGGCTGGCGGTGGCGGCGGGCCGCCCCCCTGAGCCGGCGCCGCGCCCTGACCGGACGTCGCCGACGCCGTCTCGTAGCCGACGTCCTCGGGCCGGAGTCGGGTGAGCGAGTCGGCGCCGGCGTGCGGCGCGGCGCGCGGCCACGGGTACGTGTCCAGTACGAACTGAGTCGGGTCGTGCCAGCTGGCGCGCCTCCCGTAGATGAGCAAACCCTCGCGCACCGTCTCCACCAGGTACGGGACGATCGAGTAGTTCCACACCCCGGTGAACCACACCTGTGACGCCGTCAGGTCGCACGGACAGTTGAGCAGCAGCCGCGGCCCTGTCAGACATAGATCAGACGGGTCAGACGGGTCAGACGGGACAGACGGGTCAGATGGGTGGTCAGTTCGAACTGCCTCGTATGTTCGTGAAAATATAGCGACACCCAGCTGCATGCAGGCACATCTCGAAAATAAATATGACTCGTTCATCCACCTCTATTACATCTCGCTCAATACCACACTCATGGGCTCATCAGCCTTACCACAAACAGTTACCACAAACTCTTCCAGTTCCCTTACCCATGGTGACATCGGCGGAGCTGTGCGTCTCCAGGAACTTGTTGAGCTGCTGCCAGACGCGCGGCACCCACTCGAAGACGGCGCGCAGCTGCGGGTCGTGCGTGCCGCTGGCCAGCTCGGCGCCGGCCAGCCTGCGCCGCAGGTGCCGCCCCAGGAACCCGCGCACCGGCTCCACGTGATTGGCGCACAGCACCCAGCGGAAGTTGTGGTGCAGCTGCAGATCCGTGGACGCCCCGGCCGGCTGGCTGAGCGTGCCGATGATGTACGGACAGCGCGGATCGGTGTGCGTCGTGCTGAGGAAGCCGTTGAACACGTCGGCCAGCGCCTGGACGTGGTGAAGGTTGTCCAGGATGAGGCAGTGCGGCAGCGCGGCGTCCGGCTGCCGGCAGCGCTCCGACAGCTGGCCCAGGTACTGGTGCAGCTCGCGGCCGCCGCCCGGCTCCACCGTCACCGTGGCCACCGTCTGCGGCGAGGGCTCGGCTCCGCTGCGGCGCACCAGGTACTCCGCCAGTCGGCGCGCCAGGTACGTCTTACCCGTCCCGCTCTGGCCGCATAGGATCACCCGACGGTGCTCCACCAGGATCGAGACGTACCTGAGCGAGAGCGACGACGGGTCAGAGCTGGGTTGAAACGTGGTCCGGTGGGTGTTGGAACCTAGCTTTAGAAACCATCGGTGCTGACAGCCACGCTGCGTGTTGAAATAAACACTGCTGCGCTGCCAACACGTAACAAATACATCAGCTGAGAAAGGTCTGTTAACTTGCGACTTGGATGCGCTCTCTGCGGCGCTCACCTGTGCACGATCGGTTTGGGGATGAGCGTCTCGAACACGAAGGCGTCCACACAGCCGGCGTGGTGGCCGCGCAGTTCCAGCTGAGCCTGGCGCACGTCGCCGATCGTGTAGCCCCAGGGCATCAGCTCGGGCGGGTCGTCGCCGTCGGCCAGCCCGCGCCACACCTCGCCCAGACGGTAGCCGGTGACGGCGTCCGCGTCGATACCGAGGCTCTGGTCAGGGTCCAGTCGGCACAGGTAGTCCTGCCGGGCGGAGGCGACGTGTCACTCCTAACCGAGACTACAGCCGGCTCAAACCACGCCGCTACCATTGGGCAGTCATAGCGTGTGGTCAAGAGTCAATGATGCTACATTTGTGAAGGTGATTCACTTCAAATGTGATTGGGTTAAATTGACGGACGACATAATTGCGAAGCAACCAGAGGTAATACACAAATATGTTAGGGGTAAATTGAGATACCGAGAATGGCCTGCTGTAGATTAATGGTAGTCTGCACTTCAGAGCCCCACGCCAACCATTTCCTCCACGGACGTGACGTACTTCCTTCAACAGAAGCAGCCTCATCCACTCCACAACCCTCCCGCCTACCCATCTGCCTACCGAACACGTGACTCACCTTGAACGCGCCGTGAATGGCGTCATCCAGCGCGTCCCAGCCGGTCTTCCTGGCCACGGTGACCGTTCCGATCGGGCAGTCCTCGTCCCCGAGCCTGACACTGGCCGTCAGCACCTTCTGGTCCCGGGACACCTTCTGTTCTCTGGTCGCCGGACCGGCACCGGTCTGGTCTGTGAGTCGCGGCGCCGTCTCGGCGCTGGGGGACGGCACGGTCGACGGCCGCTCGCCCGGCTCCGCCAGCGATGACCGGGACGAGTTGGCCGAGCGGGAGACCACCAGCCGCTGCAGCCGCTCGTTGTCCTGCCGCATGCAGGCCATCTCCTTGCGTACGCGACTGACGGTTTCCTTGAGCGTCTCCAGCTGGTGGTGCGAGGAGAGAGCCTCCAGCCGCATGTCGGTCAGCGCCGTGTCCTTCTCCCGCAGCTGGCGGCGCAGGTCCTCCTCCACAGGGCCGGACGGCGGCAAGCCCGCGTCCCGAGACCTGGGCGGCACACAACAGTGTCAATGGGCGGCACTACACACACGGGACAGTCGGCATGCCAATTTTAAGTCCAGGCGTCATTGGATCTTAACAGTTTCGATATTAAAGCCAAACCATGACGAAGTGCTTGAGTGGCGTCATTGCAACTTGATTGAATCATGAAGTCAAACTACAACCAAGTGGTGTAATAAGATGGCTCAAGCCTCAACAAAGCACGAACTGACTGCTGATGACGTTTCCACTAGTCATAAACGTTCAAACGCACCGAGCCTCTCTTTGCGTCGGACAGGAGGCGCGGACCGAGACGGCGCGATACTCACTGCGTGTCGGTGAGATCAGCGCCGGCCGGCGACGCGCTGTGGCGGCTGGCCATCACCGGGGACGAGGGCGCGCTGCCGTCCTCCATGTCGCTGCCCGTCTTGGGCTTCCTTCGCGAGAACGCCTTCCCGAACGAGCTGCGCAGCTGTGGGGAGGCCGAGAACTGGAGTGGGCCCGGCCCGGCAACCCAGTTAGCGGCGGAAGCCAGGCGCGACAGCTCGGGGTTAGGCGAGACCCGGTGACCGTGCCTGTGACCGTGAGACCCGGTGACCGTGCACCCGGGCGGTCCAGGACAGGAGTGGACAGGCGGGAAGGAGACCCAGTATTGGAACAGGGGAGTAGATATCTGGTACAGGAACAGATCATAGGGGGGATGGGACGGATAGAGAAAGGCTACACAATATATATATATATATATATATATATATATATATATATATATATATATATATATTAAGGAGATAAAAGGGACAGCGGAATGTCAGATACCGTACAGAAGATGAGCAGAGGAGAATAAAAGGAAGAAAGAGAAGGCGCATTATAGGGATATGGTATGGCAAGAGACATCAAAGGTGAACAGGATGCGCTGTGCGGGTATAATGGTTAGAGAAGGAAAGAAAGGCACAGAGTAAGTGATATATGCATGATTAACATGAAGTATAAACCCGGTATTGGGATGTGCAGATAAGAGAAGAAAGCCAAGCCTCTAGTCAAAGGTGGCCAACATAGCTAACACAACGGGTGCCCCAATGAGACAATCGAGATGCAGTGCAGGCCACGTGTAAGGACGCAACACAAGAAACAGGCCGCCCGCCAGCAGAAATATCAGTAACATGCTATTATCAGTAGTTCAGTTCAATAAATCAAGGCATTCCGATCGCTCCCAAGCTCCCGTTAGGCAAGTCGCTTTTAAACCTGTATCACGTACACGTGCATCAAACACAGCGGTTGAATTGGCTGGCAGTGCCAGACCATTATTGTATAAACTGAGAGCAAACTATTCTACCTCACCTCTCCGTTATACAAAACTATTGTGCCGCAGTAGGGATCCTTTATGACCCATTCGCATATGATTATTCTTACACGGCGCATGTATACAAAACAACTGTAAGAACATAGGATTCGACTTACCCAACCCTTCTTTTTCTTCTTTTTTGATCCGGGACTGTCGGGCGTGCGGCTGCTCTGCTGCGAGTGCGCGCTGCACGCAGACGACATGCTGGAGATGCTCTCGTTGGACGTCTGGCGGGTGAGCGGCGCAGCTGGACTTCCGCCGCTGGCCGCTAGGGCGCGCTGCAGTCGATCGATGTGCTTCCTCATCTCGGTCGTGTCCTTGTCTTTCTGCTCGCTGCTCAGCGTGATCTGATGCAGCTTCTTCGTCATGGAGGTGAGCGACTGCTCGAACGCCTCCACCACGTGCGCCTGCCGACACAGAGCGGTAACGTCAGACAGCGACAAGGAGAGGACAGGTCAGGACAGCGACCAAGTCAGGGCAGGTCAGGACAGCGACCAGGAGAGAACAGGACAGCGACAAGGAGAAAACAGGACAGCGACCAGGTCAGGGCAGGTCAGGACAGCGACCAGGCGAGGGCATGGCAGGACAGCGACCAGGTCAGGGCAGGTCAGGGCAGGTCAGGGCAGGTCAGGGCAGGTCAGGGCAGGTCAGGGCAGGTCAGGGCAGGTCAGGGCAGGTCAGCGACCAGGTCAGGACATAACAGCAGGACATTGACTGGCAGCCTCAGGACAGCTGTTATCAGCAGCTAACCGCTTTCACCAACTGGTTAGGGATAACATTAGATACGGTGACGACTTATGTCACGTTATTCACAATCAACGTCATCAACATAACATAAATAAACAAGCAGGCAAAAACTCGAATTCAGGTCCCGGTCAGATTATATGATTATTTCGGCGACAGGTTACTGCAAAAATATCGGTTTAGCCAGGGAACAATGTCTTCACTGGCTGCTGTTTCCTGTTGTTCGTGGCACCCAGCACACCTTTGTCCGTTCCCATGGCCGCTAGTCACCCGAGGCATCCGACAGCCGCCTGCCACCGGCCGCTACCCTCCCTCACGGTCACCACGACACGTCAGACGGACGGGTGTGGCCGCCCCCCAGTCACGCGAGGAGAGTAGGAACGGTGCACCGTAACTGCCTGGCAACCGACCACTTTCGCAACCGTTCCACGTCACAGACGTGACCATGCATGGAAAGAAATGAACCGAAAATCGACTTTGGCACGGCTTCCAGACATCCCTTTCCTCCTGCACCGTGTGACGTTTCAGTCCCGAGCTGGGCAGCGTGCAGACATCGTACTTACATTGGTGGTGAGTTGGTTGGTGAGCGTCTGCACCTTCTCCTGCGACTCCAGCATGTCTCTCTTCAGACGGCGGTACTCGCTGGCCTGCTTCTCCTCCTGAGCCGAGTAGATGGATGATGTGGTGGACACGAGGCTGAGAGACGAGCCGTGCGCTGCCGGGGACAGACGGCAGGTCAGGTCACAGGTCAGGTCACAGGTCAGGTCACAGGTCAGGTCACAGGTCAGGGCACAGGTCAGGTCACAGGTCAGGTCAGGTCACAGGACATGTAACAGGTCTGGTCACAGATCAGGTCACAGGTCAGGTCACAGGTCAGGTCACAGGTCAGGGCACAGGTCAGGTCACAGGTCAGGTCACAGGTCAGGTCACAGGTCAGGTCACAGGTCAGGTCACAGGTCAGGTCACAGGTCAGGTCACAGGTCAGGTCACAGGTCAGGTCACAGGTCAGGTCACAGGTCAGGGCACAGGTCAGGGCACAGGTCAGGGCACAGGTCAGGTCACAGGTCAGGGCACAGGTCAGGTCACAGGTCAGGTCACAGGTCAGGTCACAGGTCAGGTCACAGGTCAGGTCACAGGTCAGGTCACAGGTCAGGTCAGGTCACAGCATGGTGGCCAAATTCACAGATTTAGGGGAATGAAGGATGCCAAAATTGCTTGTTTGATCACATATCTTGGGATGCAGGAGGTGTACGGGTCTTAAAACATGACCATTAGGCTAGAATTTGCATGTGTTTTAGCTAGACACCCCATATTTCATGATCTCATCTGGGAACATTGAATAATTTTGGCATCCCTCCCCCTAACTCTCTGAATTTGGCCACACTGGGTCACAGGTCAGGTCACAGGTCAGGTCACAGTCAGGTCACAGGTCAGGTCGGGTCACAACAACTAGTAGGCGGCAGGGCAGATCACATATCAAGTCAGATCAGGTCAGGTGAGCAATCGACAGTATGCGCACAAGCGGCTGGCCACAGTCGGCAGCCTAGGTACACAGAAACACATCACATAACAGCACATAACATCACACTGGTACGGTCTCCGCCGCTCTCTAGTAGGCAGCCTAGGTACACAGATACACAGCACATAACAGCACATAACATCACACTGGTACGGTCTCCGCCGCTCACTAAATCAGCCCCGCCTCAGTTGCCGGCGTGTAAGACGGCCACCACTGTCCGCCCTCGCAGTCGTGTGAAGCGACATACCGCAGCCAGTGGCGGCCTTCGTCCGTCGGACCGCCGACATATCGGCCATTTATCCACCTAACGGACACTCGGCTGGCTGTGCCACCAGCCACCGGCACCGGGGCGCGGACTACTGCCGAGCGGCGACCACTGGCGGCTCCCTAACGTCACGTCACGTCACGTGATGTGCCACGTCACACATTACACGTCAGCCCGGATCACGTCACCTCGGCTGACGTCAGACAACTGACGGCTGTTTCCCCACCCAGCTGAGCGGCGGCGCACCTGTGACTGACGTCTCAACCCACGTCACACATTACACGTCAGCCCGGATCACGTCACCTCGGCTGACGTCAGACAACTGACGGCTGTTTCCCCACCCAGCTGAGCGGCGGCGCACCTGTGACTGACGTCTCAACCCACGGCGCGCGCTGACATATGTCAATCCACGGATCAACAGCCCACAGAACAGGGCAGGTCCGGCGGGGACGGGGGCGGGAGCGGGCCAGCGCTGCTTCAACGCTCAACAGCGCAGCACTGGTACGGTGCAGGCGGCGCCCGAGTCACACACAGAAAGGTCTCGAGTCGGGCTTGTAGCACCGCCGCCATCGTCTCCGCCGTCCTGGCCGTCCGGGCCGCCCGTGGCCGTTTTCCTCCCGGCGTCGTGGGCCGTTTCCGGGACTGCGTTATCCGCCGCGCACGACCGACTACAGTCTGTTGGTAGGACTGCAGAGAGTGCAGAGAGTGCAGGTGGTCGGTGGAACGCCGAGCGGGATGTCCGGTCACGTCATACACGACCCACGGAGTCACGCGGCACGGAGCAGCCGGGACCCGGACTCCGGAGACGGGACCGGGGGCAGCCGGGACCCGGAGACGGGACCGGGGGCAGCCGGGACCCGGAGACGGGCCGGGGGCAGCCGGGACCCGGAGACGGGCCGGGGAGCAGCCGGGACCCGGAGACGGGCCGGGGAGCAGCCGGGACCCGGAGACGGGACCGGGGACAGCCGGGACCGGGGGCAGCCGGGACCCGGAGACGGGCCGGGGAGCAGCCGGGACCCGGAGACGGGACCGGGGGCAGCCGGGACCCGGAGACGGGACCGGGGGGAGGACAGCGGTTCAAATGACTCAAGGGCACACCGGTATGCAACTGTACAGTGCACGTTACACCGTAATCAGGTGCACAGCTTCATTCGCAGCTTCACTGTAGTCCAGATAATTGAAATACTGATAGCAAGTATCTAAGCATGCTAACATTCTAGTTTTTGCACCGTTCCAATGGGTTAGATCTATGCAGATCTGTTAATTAAGACGGATACCATAACAATACATCACTGTCTGTGTGTCTGAGACGCTGCACCGTTTATAATCCGGACATCGCTGACAGAATCCCGCCGTCAATTGAGCGATACGATCGGTAAACCGAGCAGGCTGCTATTGAGTTACCGATGCTGCCTGCACCCGACTATCTGGTTAGCCGGCCAGGATCCAGTTACTGATGAGGCGGACAAATCACGTGATGTGGCGGGCAGGCCGCTCTGTCACGCGATACACAGCGGTACAGCACTCACACACCGGCGCGCCGGCCCGGCGGCAGATGTTGCGTAACTCTCTCACGCACAGGTGACTGTGCAATCAAGATGATCAATGCCACTGAACTCACTTAAGTCAGCAGAAAGAAGGTAACCGATCTTGCATTAATTGACACTGTATTACCATACGCCTCCCGCAACACCTCACAGAGACATCTACCAGGATATCACCAACAGGAGCCGTGCGTGCACTCACACGCTGCCAAATTGGATTAGCATTCGGCTGCCAGGTCATGACCGATAACCCTCTGTGCGGTGCACGCTACCTTCTCTCCCCTCCCGACATAACCCCTTCTGCGGGCTGGCGCGGCTCGCCGAGTCTTACCGTCATCGTCCTTGCTGCTGCGCGCGCCGTAGCTGCTGCGGGCCGTGCCGGGGGAGAGCGGGAAGCTGGCGCGGCTCGGGGACGGCGTCGGTGACGGAGGCTCGGCGCGCCCGGCCGCCACCAGCGCAGAGTAGTAGGGTTCCTCCTCCGCGGAGCCGCCCCGCTGCAGCATGTTCGAGTACAGCTTCTCAGACTTGGTCGACCTGCCGGGTTGGACAGACGGGGGTCAAACGCCGGTCAGGACTCAGGAGAGTCAGACAGGTCTCAGACAGTCAGACGAGTCACAAACTGGCCAGAACCGGATCACAGCGGCTCGTGGAGGAGGGAGGGACGTGGCGAGGCCGCCCGGCCGTCAGATGGGATCGGTCAGATCAAACACCACGGACACTGGCAGGAGAAAGAGACGTAGCGCCCCATTCACCTGTCTGGACCGAAAAACAAACACCAGCAGACAGCGGACAGAAGAAAAACCGCAGTCAGCGCTGCAGTAATCAGTCGTGTCATGCCCGGCGGCGCAGACGTGGCGGCGCCGCGGCGGTCACCGGGCGCGCCCAGACGGCCTGATACGTCACCGCCGCCGGCGCGGACAGGACGCCCAAAGTACAGCCGCATGATACATCACCACTCGGGCCGGGACGGCTCGCTATTTACGGGCCGGCAATAAGCGTCGCGCATAATATACGACGCTGTTGAAACGCCATCAAATTTACGACACACGAAAAGGCTCCCTAAACTGACAGCCGCACAAACCCATGCCAGAATGCTCCGCGATGGCGAGGAAAACAATCACAGCCGGCATAACCTGTCACAACCACTGCACATCAACAATGCACCAGCCGTCTGCAGTTCTGAACAATGGAAATACACAAACACACGACCGGTGAATAGCAAACAATCACGCAGCAATACAGACAAATTGGCTGTCACAGTTGCCACGTCCGATTATATCAGGCAGCCGACAGCGCGGCCGGGCCGCTCAGGAGTCAGCAGGGGTGGCCACGTCAGCCGGCGGCACCCTTCCCAGACGCAGCAGTGCCGGCCGTCCCAGACACAAGGGCGAACGGATGGAATCGGAGGAGGGGCCAGAGATGAAACAATGACGGAAAACTTGTCACACATAGAAAACGGTTTGACCCAAGGCATTGACAAATGGGACAAAAAGTATTAATTTACTTGAAACCCTTGCACATGTTGCATGTGGACACTTTTAGATCTCTTGGACCTGCAATCCTAGAACCTTTGAAAGTTGCTGATTCTCTGTGCTGTTTTTCACAGGATATATTTACAAGTTTGTCATAATCATGTGATAAGTTTTCTCCCCGCGCTTCATCAGTGGAGCCAGTGTGACCAGCTCACCTGATGGAGTTGCTGCGACTGAGTCGGGGCGACTGGCCGCCCTGGCTGCCCTCCCACTGGCCGTAGTTGATGAGGCGGTTCTGGGTGAGCGAGCCGCTGCGCTGCTGATGCAGCTGTGCCAGCAGACCGGAGGCACCTGAGCTCACCGACTCCATCGACTCCGCCTCCGTCATACTCCCTGCCGAACACAACAGAGTCATCAGTCAATTCACCTAATCCCGCACCAGCAGGCACACCTTACCGCGGCGAAACAGAGTCAAGTTCCACAGCACAAGCTCCACAGCATTAAGTTCCACAGCAGCAGGCATACATTCCCTGCCGCAGAGAACAAAGTCATGAGTGAATACTGAATTCCACGGCAGCAGACACACGCGACACGCTGCCGTGGAGAATAGAGTCATGAGTCAATACTGAATTCCACGGCAGCAGACACACGCGACACGCTGCCGTGGAGAATAGAGTCATGAGTCAATACTGAATTCCACGGCAGCAGACACACGCGACACGCTGCCGTGGAGAATAGAGGCATGAGTCAATACTGAATTCCACGGCAGCAGACACACGCGACACGCTGCCGTGGAGAATAGAGTCATGAGTCAATACTGAATTCCACGGCAGCAGACACACGCGACACGCTGCCGTGGAGAATAGAGTCATGAGTCAATACTGAATTCCACGGCAGCAGACACACGCGACACGCTGCCGTGGAGAATAGAGGCATGAGTCAATGCTCAGTCTCACATCATCAGGCATCACTAAAACACTCCCTGCCGCGTGCAAAAGAGTCATGACTCAAAACTCAACCCCGCAGCAGGCACACCTCGCCGCTGGAACGGAGTCATGAGTCAAAACTAAATACCACAGCGGATGACTTCACTAACCGCAGCGTTCGTCATGACTCCACCTGCACAAATCGCACCCGGGCGCAAGCTTCGCAGGGTTGACGTTTCGCTAAAAACATTAGCAGAAACCGTTCCATGCATTCAGTGTTTTAACAAGAGATTAAGGCCAACTAAAGCAGCCACACTCCGCCAGAAATAACATAGGAACAAGCATGACGCAAAGAGAATTCACGCACAACGCTCCCTCAAAGCTAAAATACACAAAGTTTACATATCCAGCACTAAAACAAAATCGTCTGGCAAGTGCTGGCCTGGCCGTGCAGTTCCCGGCAGTGGCGCTCCTCTATTTATTAGTGTAGGTGCGGCGCTTCCTAGCTCCCTCCCCTGACATCAAACCGGACGGGCGCTGTACAAACAGAGCGGTGAGCCGCGGTCCCGCCGCCGGCCTGCCCGCCGACACGGCCTGACGCCTCCGACGGGTCCATCCGGCCACCCCGACCAACTGAGACCCGCGGTAACACACCGACGGGTCCATCCGGCCAGCCCAAGTCCATCCGGCGACCCCAACCAACTGAGACCCGCGGTAACACACCGACGGGTCCATCCGGCCACCCCGACCAACTGAGACCCGCGGTAACACACCGACGGGTCCATCCGGCCACCCCGACCAACTGAGACCCGCGGTAACACACCGACGGGTCCATCCGGCCACCCCGACCAACTGAGACCCGCGGTAACACACCGACGGGTCCATCCGGCCACCCCCGACCAACTGAGACCCCCGGTAACACACCGACGGGTCCATCCGACCACCCCGACCAACTGAGACCCGCGGTAACACACCGACGGGTCCATCCGGCCACCCCGACCAACTGAGACCCGCGGCAACACACCGACGGGTCCATCCGGCCACCCCGACCAACTGAGACCCGCGGCAACACACCGACGGGTCCATCCGGCCACCCCGACCAACTGAGACCCGCGGTAACACACCTACGGGTCCATCCGGCCACCCCGACCAACTGAGGCCCGCGGTAACACACCTACGGGTCCATCCGGCCACCCCGACCAACAGAGACCCGCGGTAACACACCGACGGGTCCGTCCGGCCACCCCGACCAACTGAGACCCGCGGTAACACACCGACGGGTCCATCCGGCCACCCCGACCAACTGAGACCCGCGGTAACACACCTACGGGT
Organism: Chirona hameri; assembly: GCA_036785665.1. Lineage (NCBI taxonomy): Eukaryota > Metazoa > Arthropoda > Thecostraca > Balanomorpha > Balanidae > Chirona > Chirona hameri. Next base: position 538,448 of record JAXIVJ010000014.1, on the reverse strand, counting down.
CCATCCGGCCACCCCGACCAACTGAGACCCGCGGTAACACACCTACGGGTCCATCCGGCCACCCCGACCAACTGAGACCCGCGGTAACACACCGACGGGTCCATCCGGCCACCCCGACCAACTGAGACCCGCGGTAACACACCGACGGGTCCATCCGGCCACCCCGACCAACTGAGACCCGCGGTAACACACCTACGGGTCCATCCGGCCACCCCGACCAACTGAGACCCGCGGTAACACACCTACGGGTCCATCCGGCCACCCCGACCAACTGAGACCCGCGGTAACACACCGACGGGTCCATCCGGCCACCCCCGACCAACTGAGACCCCCGGTAACACACCGACGGGTCCATCCGACCACCCCGACCAACTGAGACCCGCGGTAACACACCGACGGGTCCATCCGGCCACCCCGACCAACTGAGACCCGCGGCAACACACCGACGGGTCCATCCGGCCACCCCGACCAACTGAGACCCGCGGCAACAGACCGACGGGTCCATCCGGCCACCCCGACCAACTGAGACCCGCGGTAACACACCTACGGGTCCATCCGGCCACCCCGACCAACTGAGGCCCGCGGTAACACACCTACGGGTCCATCCGGCCACCCCGACCAACAGAGACCCGCGGTAACACACCGACGGGTCCGTCCGGCCACCCCGACCAACTGAGACCCGCGGTAACACACCGACGGGTCCATCCGGCCACCCCGACCAACTGAGACCCGCGGTAACACACCTACGGGTCCATCCGGCCACCCCGACCAACTGAGACCCGCGGTAACACACCTACGGGTCCATCCGGCCACCCCGACCAACTGAGACCCGCGGTAACACACCGACGGGTCCATCCGGCCACCCCGACCAACTGAGACCCGCGGTAACACACCGACGGGTCCATCCGGCCACCCCGACCAACTGAGACCCGCGGTAACACCTACGGGTCCATCCGGCCACCCCGACCAACTGAGACCCGCGGTAACACACCTACGGGTCCATCCGGCCACCCCGACCAACTGAGACCCGCGGTAACACACCGACGGGTCCATCCGGCCACCCCGACCAACTGAGACCCGCGGTAACACACCGACGGGTCCATCCGGCCACCCCGACCAACTGAGACCCGCGGTAACACACCTACGGGTCCATCCGGCCACCCCGACCAACTGAGACCCGCGGTAACACACCTACGGGTCCATCCGGCCACCCCGACCAACTGAGACCCGCGGTAACACACCGACGGGTCCATCCGGCCACCCCGACCAACTGAGACCCGCGGTAACACACCGACGGGTCCATCCGGCCACCCCGACCAACTGAGACCCGCGGTAACACACCGCTTCTTCTACCCGGTAACATGCACGGGTCAGCAGGCACCGGGCAGTGACAAAGGGCTGATATCAGCCGGAGTTGGAGACCAGCGGCGACGGCTTCGACCGGGGCAGTCAAAGCCCCGGGCTCCGGTTCCAGCTACCCGGCGCCTGCCCTGTCCGGACCTGGCGGTGATCTGTCACCAAAGTTCCGGGCGGGTCGTAGCGGTCCCTGCCCCAGTCTCCCGAGGTTCCAGCTCCCCACCTCAGGCCCTGCCCTGTCCGGACCTGGCGGTGATCCGTCACCAAAGTTCCGGGCGGGTCGCAGCGGTCCCTGCCCCAGTCTCCCGAGGTTCCAGCTCTCCACCTCAGGCCCTGCCCTGTCCGGACCTGGCGGCGATCGGTCACCGGCACTAATAGCTCCCGGGCGTCTCTCTCCCCCGGCGGGACGGAGACCCCACCCGTCTGCGGCGGGCCACGGCCGGGCTCTCCCAGCCTCCCTCCCTCCCTCCCCGGGCGTTTACCGGTGTCTGGTGTCTGGCGTCTGGAGCGGTCCGTCTCTTCATCACAGAGCAGAACTAACGGAGCCGTCTCCCCGGCCGCCGCACGGCATCGATCCGGCTGCAGAGCGGCCATGACGCTCGGCAGTCGACTCACTCCGCACTCCGCGCCGCCCTCAGGCGGGCAGACGACGGCCTGCAGACATATGAGATCGCCTCTCTGGACTACAGTCTCCTGTAGCTCGTCTCTCTGCTCCTGTCTCGTCTCCGTCTCCGTCTCCTGTTTTCAGTCTCCGTCTCTTGTTTTCCGTCTCTCGTCCCCGTCGGTAGCCTCTCTTAGTTCATCCAGGCCCGACTTCGTTCCTCCATCCCAGCCCTGTCTTCAGTCGGGGCAAGAACGCGTCACGCCCCTCGGCGCTGTCAGCACGAACAAAACGAAACGCATCTGCAGTTACAAACGTGGAGCTCCGTGGCTGCAGGCTGAGAAAGAAGCGGCCTTCTCATCAAGTCAGTCTGACTGAAGAGTTTTTGCTCGATGCTAAAACCAGCAAGAGGCGGGAGCCGGGAAAAGCGGACTTTTTAGAACGTTTTAGACTAAATGACAGGCCGAAACTGTCACGCCCACACGAACGTGGCGTGATAAAAACATAAAAGCCATTTAACAAACGAAACTTGGCAGATGGAAGTGATGGCGGAAAGTTTCCACCGCCGCAGATTAAGAAAGGAAAGCAATGTGACAAGTTAGACCAAATCCAATAAGCCTCGTCTGCACGGCCGTCCACGCCCGAGCGGTCCAACTTGTGACGGGCCGCCAATGTCGCCCCTCTCTACGCTCCCTCTCTGCCTTCCGTCGTCTGCAGGAAGCCGAGGCGCAAACTCGGGCCAAATCTGGACCGGCGCTCCTGCAGTAAATCTTCCGCCGCTTCCGAGGTCGTGACCGTAGCGACTGAACGGCTGCAAACGGCTCACAGCTCCCGACTTCCAGCGAACTAATCGAACTGATAAGTCGCAGCGGCACGACACTTTGCCGCAGAGGCGTGACGCCTACAGTCGAGTCGGAAGGTCACAGGCATTTAATTCAGCAGTCATTCAGACAATAAAGTACGGCTCGTTGCTTTGCGCGTGTGACAATGGGCCACGCTCCCGTGTAGGTGGGGTTTCCGGGGAGGCTTCCGGCACTTTCTGACGTCTTGAGGGGCGAGTCGGCAGAACTGGCTCCCTGCCAGAATGACCTTGTTCGGGCCATGTGGCCATGTCATGAAGCAGACCAAACTGAGATACCAAGGCAGGAAACTAGGACTCGCGCCGCCCATCCAGACAAATTACCCACATTGGGCGAGCGGGCAGACCAGCGACCATCAGGAGATCTTTAGAGCCATAAGGCGCGCTGCAGTACTCCCCATGCAAATTTCCGCTCGAGACGACCCGTTTGAAGAATGACCCATCAATCGATCCATGGAGGAGGGCTCCCATCGAATACTTCACAGCGATCGTTTTCCGCCTCATTTCCGGCGTTCACCATCTGAAACCATCCACGGCTTCCTGCCTCTCTCCCACTCAGACAACACTCCTGCCTCTCTCTCCCACTCAGACAGCACTCCTGCCTCTCTCCCACTCAGACAGCACTCCTGCCTCTCTCCCACTCAGATAGCACTCCTGCCTCTCTCTCCCACTCAGACAGCGCTCCTGCCTCTCTCCCACTCAGATAGCACTCCTGCCTCTCTCCCACTCACGACAGCACTCCTGCCTCTCTCCCACTCAGACAACACTCCTGCCTCTCTCTCCCACTCAGACAACACTCCTGCCTCTCTCCCACTCAGATAGCACTCCTGCCTCTCTCTCCCACTCAGACAGCACTCCTGCCTCTCTCCCACTCAGACAGCACTCTTGCCTCTCTCCCACTCAGACAACACTCCTGCCTCTCTCTCCCACTCAGACAACACTCCTGCCTCTCTCCCACTCAGATAACACTCCTGCCTCTCTCTCCCACTCAGACAGCACTCCTGCCTCTCTCCCACTCAGACAGCACTCCTGCCTCTCTCCCACTCAGACAACACTCCTGCCTCTCTCCCACTCAGACAACACTCCCGCCTCTCTCTCCCACTCAGACAACACTCCTGCCTCTCTCCCACTCAGACAGCACTCCTCCTCTCTCCCACTCCTCCCAATCCCCGCTCACTCCCCGAGCGTCTACCCCAGCCCCTCTATCTCCTCCCCTTCCTGAGCCTGCTGACACGCACCCCCTCTACCCCTCCCGGTCCCAGCCCGAGCAACTCACCTCTGAAAGTCTTGGCGAGCTGCTGTCCGACATAGGTGGTGTACGCCGAGCTGGGCCGCTGCGCCGGGTGCCGGCGCGGGTCGCCGTAGGGGCTGTAGTTGCTGTCGCTCAGTGACCCGTCCGACACCTTGGCCGGGCGGGGCCGCTGGCCTGACGCGGGGAGAGTGGAGAAGCTCTGCTCCCCGCCGCCTCCGCCACCTCCGCCACCTCCGCCGGCCAGGATCCGCTCGCGGACCGACTGGGACAGCTGCTGGGCGGCCGGCCCGGTCAGGCTGTACGACTTGAGCTGCTGCAGCCGGCGCTGCTGGGTGGACAGCTCCTGCTCGCCACCCAGCAGCTCGGCGGTCGTCTGTGTGCTGCCGCTGACCTTGACCTTGGTGCGGGGACGGTGCTCGGGGTCCTTAGGCGGCAAGCCGGCGCTGCCCGCAGAGCTAACCGAGGTCTGGCTGGTTGGCCGCTTGACGTAGCTGGCAGCTGATTTCCGCAGCTTCTGCCGCGAGAACTTGAGGTTGGGCGACTCGGCGCCGGCGCAGGCCGACGCTGACGGCTCAGGCGTGCTCGTGCCGTTCTCTGGGGGGGGGGGGGGAGGGCGTCAGACGCGGCGTTCCCACGCGGGCGGTGTGAGAGTCGGACCATCAGCTCACGACTTCAGCCCGCTCCCAGCCCACCCGCCAGCGGCAGACGGTCGCCGACGCCATGACGGATATCGATCTAACCCGTGCGCTGAGAAGTGAGCAGCAGCACACGGCCCGTGTACCGTGATCTAACCCGTGCGCTGAGAAGTGGGCAGCAGCACACGGCCCGTGTACCGTGATCTAACCCGTGCGCTGAGAAGTGGGCAGCAGTGTACCGTGACCTAACCCGTGCGCTGAGAAGTGAGCAGTAGCACACGGCCCGTGTACCGTGATCTAACCCGTGCGCTGAGAAGTGGGCAGCAGCACACGGCCCGTGTACCGTGATCTAACCCGTGTGCTGAGAAGTGGGCAGTAGCACACGGCCCGTGTACCGTGATCTAACCCGTGCGCTGAGAAGTGGGCAGCAGCACACGGCCCGTGTACCGTGATCTAACCCGTGTGCTGAGAAGTGGGCAGTAGCACACGGCCCGTGTACCGTGATCTAACCCGTGCGCTGAGAAGTGAGCAGTAGCACACGGCCCGTGTACCGTGATCTAACCCGTGCGCTGAGAAGTGGGCAGCAGAACACGGCCCGTGTACCGTGATATAATCCGTGCGCTGAGAAGTGGGCAGCAGCACACGGCCCGTGTACCGTGATATAACCCGTGCGCTGAGAAGTGGGCAGTAGCACACGGCCCGTGTACCGCTATCTAACCCGTGCGCTGAGAAGTGGGCAGCAGCACACGGCCCGTGTACCGTGATCTAACCCGTGCGCTGAGAAGTGGGCAGCTGCACACGGCCCGTGTACCCGGCCCCAGAAGGCGTCTCATGGTCAACAAACACGTCAACATCGACCCAGGATCCTATGCTTCCAATCACAAGACAAATACATTGCTATTTCGCTAGTCCATGATCTAATGTGCGACATTCAACACGACGAAGCATACACATAAGTAAAAAGGAAAACGACTTTGGCAATACGTCCACGAACTAAGCAGTCAATTTGCCACTACGAGTCTCCTATAACGACACTTTCCACTTATCGACCGACTCTTCCGAGCCGTGTTTGATCTCCACCTCTGCGGTCCGCTCACCACGCTGTTTGTGTTTCCCGATGGGCGTCTGACTTCGCTCGCGCTGCTCCCGGTTGTGGCGGGGGTCCGGCGCGGGGGAGCTGGGGGTGATCAGCTGCTCACCGGGCGGCCGGCGACCCTCCACCGCCCGCTTCCACTGCGTGTTGGAGATCTGCCTGTGGACGGGGAGGAGACACGTCAGGGCATGGCACGGTACGGTACGACAGGACACGGCACGAAACGGTACCGCACAGTTGGACGGTTACACCACAGTACATTACATCGTCACGTCACGTCACGTCACGGTACGTCACGGAATGACACGCCACCTGGTCCGGCACTCCGGTAAGACGGTCACCTCACAGTCTGTCCCGTCACGGCACGTCACGTCACGGTACGTCACGGAATGACACGCCACCTGGTCCGGCACTCCGGTAAGACGGTCACCTCTGTCACGTCACGGCACGTCACGTCGGCACTGCCATATGGTCCGGTGGGAGGGTTACTTCACGTTACATCGCGCCACGCCGTCACGTCACATCACAGCACATCACATCACGCCACAGCACGTCACACCACGTCACACCACGTCACGTCACGGGCGTGGTGGGTCGGGTGCGGCGCTGGCGCGTGCCGGCTCGGACAGACCCGGCCGATCGTCTCCGTTAGCCGATACCAGTCGACTGATACCACAGGGCACAGGACAAGTATAGCTCTGATGCTTACACAGCGCACCCGATCCGCAGCCCCGCTTTATCAGACATTGTTAACAAGTCAAAGTTCGGCTGGCTCTTCGACAACAAATACATGTGTGGAACATATGCATATTAATCACGCTACTACTGCCGCAATGACGATTTACAGGGTGTTAATATTTTAACACCCTGTTACCCACACGTGGTCATAACATCAAGGCTATGATTAACATTGCACACTGTACTAGCCCCCGACAACAGGTATGACATATAGTCACAATAAGTCAGCTTGGCATATATTAACAGGGCAGTAAACTTCCCGCACAGGCAGCGTCGTTGGAAGACCCATAAATCTGCGATATTTGGAGGTATCCTTCATCGACCTTCACAAGCATCACACAACTCATAAACGAGTTATCAACGGGTTTTTATTCCCAACAATGAGCGCAGAGAAGTGACAGGAATAACAAGTAGAACTGCTGCTTACAAAGCAACCAGAGCATGCAGATTCCTTTGTGTTTATTCATAGCTGAAATGATGTGCAGGCTTTTCTGTCGACTTTTTTGCTGACCTGACAAAGTGGACTTTCTGTTGGTTTTACAGATCCAGACTATTTTGGATACACCAAATTTATGCTTTTAACTTTTCGACGGTCCGATATGGGGTTTCGATACGAGATGACAGTGCGGGGAGACCATCAAAAAACGGGGTCGCTAGCTCCGAAGTAGCTCCACCCGAATCGGACAGGGGACAGGGTTTGTATTGCAAAACACAAGAAAACAGCAGTAACACACGCAAGTGAAGAAAAAATAAAAACATAAAACGGGACAACCTAGTGTTGGGGCGCCGAGTCCGGCCTCTCTGACCCTGGCGCTGCCCCGGCTGCGCTTCTCACGCGGCGTCCGCACAGCTGCCGGCAGGCCGGGAGCAGGTAGCGCGCCAGATCCGGGTCTTGAGTGTGTTCGGCGCCGGTCACAGGGGCCAACGACGGCCTCCAATCGCCGGGGAGTGTGTCAGGCGGGTCACAGAGTACCGCCACCGCGCCGGCACCGCCCGCCCGTGACAGCCACACGGCTGTCATGACGGCCTCCAATCGCCGGGGAGTGTGTCAGGCGGGTCACAGAGTACCGCCACCGCGCCGGCACCGCCCGCCCGTGACAGCCACACGGCTGTCATGACGGCCTCCAATCGCCGGGGAGTGTGTCAGGCGGGTCACAGAGTACCGCCACCGCGCCGGCACGGCCCGGCCGTGACAGCCACACGGCTGTCATGACGGCCTCCAATCGCCGGGGAGTGTGTCAGGCGGGATGACGGCCTCCAATCGCCCCGGGGAGTGTGTCAGGCGGGCGGGTCACAGAGTACCGCCACCGCGCCGGCACGGCCCGGCCGTGACAGCCACGGGGGACTGTCATGACGGCCTCCAATCGCCGGGGAGTGTGTCAGGCGGGATGACGGCCTCCAATCGCCCCGGGGAGTGTGTCAGGCGGGCGGGTCACAGAGTACCGCCACCGCGCCGGCACGGCCCGCCCGTGACAGCCACACGACTGTCATGACGGCCTCCAATCGCCGGGGAGTGTGTCAGGCGGGATGACGGCCTCCAATCGCCCCGGGGAGTGTGTCAGGCGGGCGGGTCACAGAGTACCGCCACCGCGCCGGCACGGCCCGGCCGTGACAGCCACGGGGGACTGTCATGACGGCCTCCAATCGCCGGGGAGTGTGTCAGGCGGGATGACGGCCTCCAATCGCCCCGGGGAGTGTGTCAGGCGGGCGGGTCACAGAGTACCGCCACCGCGCCGGCACGGCCCGGCCGTGACAGCCACGGGGGACTGTCATGACGGCCTCCAATCGCCGGGGAGTGTGTCAGGCGGGATGACGGCCTCCAATCGCCCCGGGGAGTGTGTCAGGCGGGCGGGTCCCAGAGTACCGCCACCGCGCCGGCACGGCCCGGCCGTGACAGCCACGGGGGACTGTCATGACGGCCTCCAATCGCCGGGGAGTGTGTCAGGCGGGATGACGGCCTCCAATCGCCCCGGGGAGTGTGTCAGGCGGGCGGGTCCCAGAGTACCGCCACCGCGCCGGCCCGGCCCGGCCGTGACAGCCACGGGGGACTGTCATGACGGCCTCCAATCGCCGGGGAGTGTGTCAGGCGGGATGACGGCCTCCAATCGCCCCGGGGAGTGTGTCAGGCGGGCGGGTCACAGAGTACCGCCACCGCGCCGGCCCGGCCCGGCCGTGACAGCCACGGGGGACTGTCATGACGGCCTCCAATCGCCGGGGAGTGTGTCAGGCGGGATGACGGCCTCCAATCGGCCCGGGGAGTGTGTCAGGCGGGCGGGTCACAGAGTACCGCCACCGCGCCGGCCCGGCCCGGCCGTGACAGCCACGGGGGACTGTCATGACGGCCTCCAATCGCCGGGGAGTGTGTCAGGCGGGATGACGGCCTCCAATCGGCCCGGGGAGTGTGTCAGGCGGGCGGGTCACAGAGTACCGCCACCGCGCCGGCCCGGCCCGGCCGTGACAGCCACGGGGGACTGTCATGACGGCCTCCAATCGCCGGGGAGTGTGTCAGGCGGGATGACGGCCTCCAATCGGCCCGGGGAGTGTGTCAGGCGGGCGGGTCACAGAGTACCGCCACCGCGCCGGCCCGGCCCGGCCGTGACAGCCACGGGGGACTGTCATGACGGCCTCCAATCGCCCCGGGGAGTGTGTCAGGCGGGCGGGTCCCAGAGTACCGCCACCGCGCCGGCACGGCTCGGCCGTGACAGCCACGGGGGACTGTCATGACGGCCTCCAATCGCCCCGGGGAGTGTGTCAGGCGGGCGGGTCACAGAGTACCGCCACCGCGCCGGCCCGGCCCGGCCGTGACAGCCACGGGGGACTGTCGCGGCGCCATACAATGGTGCACCACGGACACCGCCGACCCGACGCGACACCACCAGCTCACATGACCACTTCAGACGGACACGACACCGCCCTCGGACGCGCCGCACCAGGCGACATCGAGACGCCGACCCAGGATACCCTGCAGGACACCGCACCGCCTACGTAGGCCGTGGGCAGGTTTCGTCAGCAACGCCCACTGCCCGCTGTAATACCAGCAGTTGCCCCATATTGACTTCCTATTACCTTTCTGTGGCTACGTGTCAGGCATGAGTCGTGTGTACGTATTTAGCGCTGTGAGCATGTTTGTTTGGTGCGACTGTGGTCTATTTACCGCAGTACCGACAGAGGTCTATTCAGGATGTATTTAGTGCGGGCATGTATCAGCGCGCGGGTCTATGTAGTGCAGACGGGCGGACGGGCGAGCCTGTTTGGTAGGCGGACTGTGGTGGTGTCGGTCCATCATCACCCCCCCCCCCCCTCCCTCTCCGTGTACGTGGCCCCGCTCTCAGTGACACAAACAGGAAGTGGTCTCTCTCTCTCGCGCGGCGGAGAGCGGCGTTTTTGCCTCACTGGACTGGTGGCCGGGGCGGGACGTGATGAGAGGGAGGTTCAGGTACGCAGGGCGCGGGACCGGAGCGCAGCTCAGGTGCGCCGGGCTGGCCCGCATCCGGCCCAGGACCGGGGCAGGAGGCCCTCTCCCCTCCTCAGTCCTCCTCACCCACCGAGTCCGAAACAGCAGACACGGCTGAGTGAGGAGTGAGGACAGACGGCGGGCACGTCACACTCCCACGTCGGACACATGGACATAATAGCAGTGGGTTAATGATCAGCCGACCGCGGAGACCGGCAGTCCCAGAGACGGAGCCCTGACTGCCAGTTCCGGCCGGTAGAGGTCACCGGGGTCACATGTTACGGGTTACGGGTCACGGGTCACGGTGACGGGAGCCGGCCTGACCGCGCCAGTTACGTCTGTCTACAGACGGGGTCAGCAGCGGTGACCGCGCGACCTGGGCCGACCGCCGGGGTCTGACAGATTGGAAGCCAGGCTGACCCGGGCTGACCCGGGCTGACCCGGCCGGCCACAAACGGTCCCCGGCGGGATGGGATGCGCCCGCGGCCTCCGGTGCTGTTCCGCTTCTCGTCTAGCCGGCGTCGACGGCCTCCGGTGCTGTTCCGCCTCCCATCTAGCCGGCGGCGGCGGTATGGGAAGACTCCAGACAGACGCCGACGGCGGCCAGACGGGAAGAAAGACGCCGACAAACTGAGGCAAGCGGGGTCACACAAAGACTGGCTGCTGAGCAGCCTTGTCTGGTGCCGTATCCTTGTCTATAGCTATCTTGTCTATAGCCTTGTCTATAGCCTTGTCTGGCCCGGCCGCCGGTCACCCCGCGCGTGCCGGCCGTGCCGTGCGGGCCGTACTCAGGTGCACGCACGCCGCACGCACACCGGCCACGTGCCGTCACCGGCGGTATGGCCACTGTCCAGCGCGGGACCGGAATGTGCGTGACTCGGTCTGCTGATGTCTCAGGAGACCACTGCAGGCCGCTCCGGGCCGCTCCGGGCCGCTCCGGGTCGGCCGGGACGTGACGGTACCCCCATACGGCCATCACAAGAGACCGCCGCTCTGGCTGCAATCGAAGCCGCAAAAATGCCGTCCGCAGCACTGCAGCGGCGGCGGCGGCGGCGGCGGCGCAGATATGCCGTGCAGCCGGCCTTGGCCGCTCTGTTCGATCCGTTCAGAGGTCGGAAGGTCGCCACAAAGACACGGCGCCGGCGGCGGAGCGGACACCGCGGCGACCAATTAGCCTCGATACTGACGACAGTATACAGACGTCCGGCACACAGCGATCACCGCCAATTGCAGTCACAAGACGCCGATCGCCACAACACCGCCACACACCGACAGACACACGCCTAATGAGCTTCACGGCGAGCCACCACCCGACAAACGCCACCCGACAAACGCTGCCATACCGCCAAATACCACGGCAGATAACGCCAAACGCCGCCAAACACACGCCTAATGAGCTTTTCGGCGAGCCACCACCCGCGAGATCGCTGCAGACCTGGCCATGTCAGGCGCGCGATAAATCGCTCGATTTGTTTACCCCGACCGATCAGCTCCTCTCTCGAAAACATGTTTATTGGACTGGACCGTCTGGCGCCGGGTCGGCCCTCATCTGCCCCCGAGACGGTCGGAATGGTCGGGCCTATCCGCTCCTCGTGCTCCTGAGCAGGAGCGTCTGAGGTCGGGCCTATCCCTCGGTCTGATCGGCCTCTCCCCGTGCTCCTGTGCCAGAGCCGGTGCTCCTGGGCCGGATTAGAATCTGGGGTCGACGGCGGCGGACATGCCGGGCAGCCAGCAGCCGGAACATCAACGGAGAATCTGCGCGCGTCTGTCTCTGCCTCCGCACCTCCCCCCCCCCCCCCCCGCCATGTCCGCCATGTCCGCCAAGAAGCCGGCCGGCGCTGCGTCATGACACAGCCACCAGTGCAGACAGGCGTTTGTGGCAGTTCCGTGAACCGTGCCCGGCTTCAGAGAACCGCCACAGTGCTGAGCGCTGATCTCGACATCCATTCAGACTCAACAGTACAATAAACATGTTTGCGAATCAGTTCTGCAGTCATAAAAGTATTAACAAAGCATACATTGCAATCGATTGCAATGCATGATCTTGTCACAAAATCAAATTACTTCAGCAATGTTAAAGTGCCACTAGCAATTGACGTCCTCAGCAGCGTGAAATCAGCAGGCATTCAACGACATAAGGGCATCAGTTAGCGTTGATTCTATGCAGGGATGCGAATGAAGGTGTGAAAAAGCAGGGTCTGCACCGTACCCCGGCCCGACAGCCAATGCCTGAAGCGATGACAGGATGACAGCGGGCGGCCGGCCGCCGGTTAGCACCCTGTCTTCCCTAGTGATGACGCGCCGCTGCCAGTCGTGACCGCGGCAGTCACGACTCACGCTCCGATACAAACCCCCGCCGACACCGCCGACACCGCTGACAGCTAGAGGTGACAATCCAGCTTAAATGGTCTGCCCAGGATTGGAAGAATGGGGCGGCGCCGAACAAATAAGCCACGAAAAGAGCACATCAGCCGAGATCAGCGTCCTGTCAAGCAAGAATGGAATAAACTATTCGTCTGGAATTTCCATTTCCTAGCAAACGGCGATGTCTGCAAAAGCGCTTCTGCCTTTCAGCGGTCAAGTCTTTCGGTTGGAGCACTGCAGTTCCTGCCAAGCAACTCCGTAAATGCCTGCGAAGTGCTGTAGGCGGCGTAGTCCCCAGCTCATCCCAGCCTGTCGGTTGACACCTACCAGGGCGGCACCACCGCGCAGGGGATGTCCGGATCCATGGCGACGTCTCTCGACGACACGTGATGTCCGCTCGGCTGGCTGGAGCGTCACTCGACCGTCACGCACAGGGTGCAGCTGACGGCGACAGGCACCCGGCAGCCGCCGCTCCGCACCTCACACCGTCCCGACCCGTCCGGCCTCCTACTCCGGCTACGGAAAACCAGAGACAGCCGGCGCCGCACTGGACGGTCTCGTCCCCGCCCCGAGCACTGCCGACTTCACTGTCTCCACTGTGACACGACACAGTCCACACGGGCGGTCCGAGCCTCCTGCACCGCCGCTCGTCTCCGAACGACGGAGCGCTGCGTCTCCACGCCTCTTCCACGCGCCTTCGCCGGCGGACTGGCGGCGGAGCGGACCGAGTGGTGCGGCGGAGCGGGCAGAGCGGCCCTCTGGCGGTCGGTGGTACGCGGCGCCCAGCCCCGGCAGCGGAGCGGCAGGCCAGCCGGCCACCGCGCCCGTACCGCAGCGACCGCGGGTCGCCCACGGGTCGCCCACGGGTCACGCACGGGTCACGCCGCAGGTCAGCGGGCAGGCTCAGATCACATGAATTAACCCGAGTCCCGCATTTATGGTCTAGATCAGTGGAAAGCAGGGCCCGAGCATTAACGCTTTCACCTTCTCCGTGCCCTGTACCTGACCAGGTGCCCTGTACTTGACCAGAGCGGGCTGACCGCGGGCCCTGTTCCGTGCCCTGTACTTGACCAGAGCGGGGTAACCGCGGGCCCTGTACTTGACCTGTACTCGACCAGAGCGGGCTGACCGCGGGCGTTGCTGACATCAAACGATACTGTACGGCTCAGCAGCGGCGGCAGCAGCGGCGGCGGCGGCGGCGGCGACAGCAGCAGCAGTGCACACTGAACAGACCCCTGTTCAGTGTTCAGTGTTCAGTCTGTTCAGTGTTCAGTCTGTTCAGTGCAGAGCTGTGCCGACACAGTAACCTTTCTCCCCCAGTGCCGCTCCATCCCCTCCGCTCCCACCGCGCGACACGCACGGTGGTTCAGCTAATGAGTGCAATGGGCCGCATCCTGGGGCCGGCCATCCGGGCCGGCCAGGGGAGGCAGGGGAGGCAGGGGAGGCAGGGGAGGCAGGGGAGGCAGGGGAGGCAGGGGAGGCAGGGGAGGCAGGGGAGGCAGGGGAGGCAGGGGAGGCAGGGGTGACCGGGTGATGGGCTGATGGCGGGCAGGGTGATGGGCTGATGGCGGGCAGGGTGATGGGCTGATGGCGGGCAGGGTGATGGGCTGATGGCGGGCAGGGTGATGGGCTGATGGCGGGCAGGGTGATGGGCTGATGGCGGGCAGGGTGATGGGCTGATGGCGGGCAGGGTGATGGGCTGATGGCGGGCAGGGTGATGGGCTGATGGCGGGCAGGGTGATGGGCTGATGGCGGGCAGGGTGATGGGCTGATGGCGGGCAGGGTGATGGGCTGATGGCGGGCAGGGTGATGGGCTGATGGCGGGCAGGGTGATGGGCTGATGGCGGGCAGGGTGATGGGCTGATGGCGGGCAGGGTGATGGGCTGATGGCGGGCAGGGTGATGGGCTGATGGCGGGCAGGGTGATGGGCTGATGGCGGGCAGGGTGATGGGCTGATGGCGGGCAGGGTGATGGGCTGATGGCGGGCAGGGTGATGGGCTGATGGCGGGCAGGGTGATGGGCTGATGGCGGGCAGGGTGATGGGCTGATGGCGGGCAGGGTGATGGGCTGATGGCGGGCAGGGTGATGGGCTGATGGCGGGCAGGGTGATGGGCTGATGGCGGGCAGGGTGATGGGCTGATGGCGGGCAGGGTGATGGGCTGATGGCGGGCAGGGTGATGGGCTGATGGCGGGCTGATGGCAGCTCTGCTCACCGGATCCCCCAGCTGTCACCGACCGGCCGCAGATCACCAGAGGAGCTGGAAGCGGCATTAGAGCCTCCCGTGGCCGGGGGAGACCGGCGATACAGGGACGTGTCCCGGGAGCCGGCAGAGATCTGATTTCGCCGCAGTGGGCCGGAAGTGATGGACAGCGGGGAGCGGGGAGCGGAGAGCGGAGAGCGGAGAGCGGAGAGCGGGGAGCGGGGAGCGGGGAGCGGGAGTGGGGAGTGGGGAGTGGGGAGCGGGGAGCGGGGAGCGGGGAGCGGGGAGCGGGGAACGGGGAACGGGGAACGGGGAGCGGGGAGCGGGGAGCGGGGAGCGGGGAGCGGGGAGCGGGGAGCGGGGAGCGGGGAGCGGGGAGCGGGGAGCGGGGATCGGAGAGCGGGGAACGGTCCGCCGCGAGTGACACTCCATCACACACTGGCCACGGGCCGACGGAGTCGGACCATAGACTATCGTACATCAAGTCGAGTCTCAATCGAGTATCGAGTCGAGTCTCAATCGAGTATCCAGTCGAGGGCTATCGCCGAGGACTATCGAGTGGATTGGACCAACTGCTATCATGAGATTGTCCCATTATGAGAGACGCTTCGTCTCATTATCCAAATTTGGTTGCAGCTAAAGTAACCAAAGCAAATGCAATTAAAGTGTTGATTGCATAATTTGATTGATGGAAATGAGCACAAATAACAGAGCAGAGATGCTTGAAATAAAACGACACGATAAAACGGGAAACAGCTGATGCATACGTTAGCATTTACCGTCACTAGGCAACGAAACCGCTCAAGAAACACTTTTCGCTCTCCGAAAACATACCCACGCAACGCACATGTGACCAATTCCAGCCAAGAATCACTTTGACACGCGGTGCTGGACTCGGATTCCCGACGGGAGACCACCATCATTTGGACCGGAACGAATGAGGAAATTCAGTCTCCAATTGGATTGGGAGGCTGCGCTCCATCTCACTTTGTCAGAGACCGGACCCCCTGCCCTGGCCGGCGGCCACCCGTGCCGAGCCGTCCCGCCATCGAACCGATCGGCAGGATCCTACTCTCGGTGGACCCATCGATCAGGCTCGCCGGCATCAGGGCGGGAGGTCCTACCTGCCGCTCACGGTCCCGCGCACCAGAGGAACCCCAGGAACCCCAGGAGCGCCCGCAATGCGAGGCAGTTCTGATAACGGCTCACTGCCGGCCAGATTTCAAACGGAAGGGTAATGGGGGGGGGGGGGGGGCAGTACGCCGCCGCTGATACGGGAACGGCCACACTGGTCTGCACCGGTCTGACGCAGGACGACCTACGGGCTCATTGCTGCACCGCTGGACAGAAATCAGACCACAGCCGAGCCATATCCAGGCCGGACTACGGCCAGACCACAGCCGGACCACAGCCGGACCACAGCCGGACAACAGCCGGACCACAGTCGGACCACAGCCGGACCACAACCAGACCACAGCCGGACCATAGCTGAACCACAACTGGACCGCAACTGGACAGCTGGACCATGGCCGGACCACAACGAGATCACAGCCGGACCACAGATAGACCATAGCCGGACCACCTCTGAATCACAGCCGAGCTGTCAGATCACAGTCAGACCACGGTCACAAGACCACGGTCACAAGACCACGGTCACAAGACCACGGTCACAAGACCACAGGATCACGGGACCGCAGCTAAACACAAGACCGCAGGACCGCAGGACCGCAGGACCGCAACCGCAGCCGCTGCCGCAGCCGCAGCCGCAGCCGCTGCCGCTGCCGCTGCCGCTGCCGCTGCCGCTGCCGCTGCCGCTGCCGCTGCCGCTGCCGCAGCCGCAGCCGCAGCCGCAGCCGCAGCCGCAGCCGCAGCCGCAGCCGCAGCCGCAGCCGCAGCCGCAGGACCGCAGCCGCAGCCGCAGCTGGGGGTCACAGGATCACGGGATCGCAGCTAACTTCGGCCGAGCTGTTGCTCCTCTGTTGCCCGGACCCTGGTCCGGAGACAGAGGCAGCAGCCGGCCAGCAGTGGCCCTGAACGCTGCCAGTTGCCACTGAGCACACACAGAAGAGACAAACGAGAGACAAAGTCCGTCAGCCCGAAAAACGGCACTGGCTGCCGGAGCGCCTGACGGCCGAGTGCAGTGCTGGTCGGCGTCAGTGCTGGCCGGCGTCAGAGCTGGCCCGTATAAACACCAAGCTAGGCTACAGACAGCTCAACGGCCGAGTGGCGGCGCCGCGCGTCCATCAGAGTGCCGCAGAGTCCCGCAGAGTCCATCAGACACCGCGGTGATGTCAGCAAACAGACGGCCGGGGAGGAGGCCAAAGTCACCACAGTCACCGCCGCGTGACCGGGCATCAGCCAACTCCAGTCTCCACCGTCACATGGGACACGGCAGCGGCAGACGCGGGTCTCAGCAGCGTCAGACGCGGGTCTCAGCAGCGTCAGACACGGGTCTCAGCAGCGTCAGACGCGGGTCGGCAACGCGGGTCTCATCAGTGGCAGACGCGGGTCTCAGCAGCGTCAGACGCGGGTCGGCAAACGCGGGTCTCAGCAACGGCAGACGTGGGTCTCAGCAGCGGCAGACGCGGGTCTCAGCAGCGTCAGACGCGGGTCGGCAGACGCGGGTCTCAGCAGTGGCAGACGCGGGTCTCAGCAGCGGCAGACGCGGGTCGGCAGACGCGGGTCTCAGCAGTGGCAGACGCGGGTCTCAGCAGCGTCAGACGCGGGTCGGCAGACGCGGGTCTCAGCAACGGCAGACGCGGGTCTCAGCAGCGTCAGACGCGGGTCGGCAGACGCGGGTCTCAGCAGTGGCAGACGCGGGTCTCAGCAGCCTCAGACGCGGGTCGGCAGACGCGGGTCTCAGCAACGGCAGACGCGGGTCTCAGCAGCGTCAGACGCGGGTCGGCAGGCGCGGGTCTCAGCAGCGGCAGACGCGGGTCGGCAGACGCGGGTCTCAGCAACGGCAGACGCGGGTCTCAGCAGCGTCAGACGCGGGTCGGCAGACGCGGGTCTCAGCAGTGGCAGACGCGGGCCTCAGCAGCGGCAGACGCGGGTCGGCAGACGCGGGTCTCAGCAGTGGCAGACGCGGGTCTCAGCAGCGGCAGACGCGGGTCGGCAGACGCGGGTCTCAGCAGTGGCAGACGCGGGTCTCAGCAGCGTCAGACGCGGATTTACAAGCCAACGAATATGATTTTCCGTGCCAACTTTGGCTGGAGTTTCGGATTCAGATTGGAGTTCGCCTGTGGTTAAGCTGCCCTAATGAGACACGCCGTCCCGATCCAGATCACGCGCCCCGTTCACTCGGTCTGGTTGTGGTGACGCGATCATCCGATCCTGTCGTCACGATCAGCTGTCCCTGACAGACCCCTCCCTTCATATAAGACCGAGTCCACGACGCCCACAACCACTCCTCGATGCCCAATCTCCGCCCGGTATCTCCACCGCTATATTTAGTCGGCCCCGTCCGCCGCACATCATCTCCCGTGCTTCTGTCCAGCTCGGCTGTCCGGCTCGGCTGTCCAGCTCGGCTGTCCAGCTCGGCTGTCCAGCTCGGCTGTCCAGCTCGGCTGTCCAGCTCGGCTGTCCAGCTCGGCTGTCCGGCTCGGCTGTCCAGCTCGGCAGTTCCATCAATGACCGGCGACTCCGGCCACATCGCGCTGCCGTTCACAGCGCGGTCAGCTGAGCGAGACAGCTAGTTAGCCGCGCCGTGACAGCGCCTGAACCGCCCCTCAATCGCCGGCGGCTGCGGGTGACAGCGTCGCCAGCCATCGACGTGATGCCGTCAGTCCCGGTACGGCCAGTCCCGGCCACGCCGTCCGACTGTCCCCACCACAGCGAGCAGGCGGGTATGACGGCCGTCACAGCGCTGAGGAGCGGCAGGCGGACGGTGGCTCGGCTCGGCGAGGCGAGGCGAGGCGAGGCGAGGCGAGGCGAGGCGAGGCGAGGCGAGGCGAGGCGAGGCGAGGCGACCGACGTTCCTCTGACTCACCCCGGCCCTGAGGGTGGCACCTGACCAGAAGCCCAAGCCCCCCCCCCCCCTCCCCTACACACACATCGACGGGTCCCGACACAGCAGGCATTGGTAGCCACCGATCAGGAAAAGGCAATCTTGATAAAGAGCTGATGACGCATGGCTGACTCATCGTCCACTTAGGACAAATTAAATAGCTCAGCCGTCTTGTTGCATCCAAGACAAATTAGCAACAAGAGATGATTGTCATCTAAAGACCTCTTATTATGTATACAAATTAGCAGCAAGACGTGCTCCACTACCCCTCGCCGTCTCATTGCAGACCTTCTAATCATAACGCAAACTACTAACAAGTCGTACTGCTGGTCATCATCCATAGTGTTGACCATGCGCCTCGTGTGTCACCTACCGCATGTGGTCACCCGCGTCCCCCTCCCCGGTACACGTGCCAGTGTCGACGCTAATGAGAAACACCGAGTCCCGACTGAGCGTCAGTCGTCCGACAGATCGGATCCAGCGGCGGTCCAGCGGCGGTCCAGCGGCGGTCCAGCGGCGGTTCAGCGGCGGTCCAGCGGCAGTTCAGCGGCGGTTCCGCGGCAGTTCAGCGGCGGTTCCGCGGCGGTTCCGCGGCGGTTCCGCGGCGGTCCAGCGGCGGTTCAGCGGCAGTCCAGCGGCGGTTCAGCGGCGATCGGCTCGCTGCCCGGTATGTGCCGCGCGGCTCTGTGTGCACTGTGCATCACAGTGATCTGACACACGTCAGCAACAGATATCCGCCGGCGCTGGTCCACTTACTTGAACTCCGGCGGCTGCTCCTTCTTGGCGAACCGGTTCTGGTCGGACGCGTGTGCCGACTTCTGTGGAAAACGGGACGGGGGGCAGCGTCAGCGGCGAGTCACTCTCCGGCGCGCACACGTGGGACGCGCCGGGTCTGCCGGCAGCACTGATAGGAACGCCCGAACTGCATTCACGGAGACACGCGCTCATCTGAAGACGGCGTCAGTCGGGCTGCTACAGATCAGCTCCCTCAGAACAATAGAAGGTAGTCAAGACTAAACTAGTATCTCGTCAAATGCAGATCCTATTGAGGAACTCTCCGCAATCTGCCCAACAAAAGAACGTACAGTCAAAACCAAACTTATATCTCATGAAACTCAGACACTATCCTATCTCGCCAACATCCCGATCATCGACCCAGTAAATCACCATCATATCCCCCGTCAATGTCCGCTTCTCGGGCGTCACGGCCCACATTTCTCGTCTGAGACGCCCTCTGAACGCGTCAGCCCCGGCCGGCGCGGAGGCGGGAGGCACGTCATCACATATTCGCCGTCCGAGAGACGGCACCCAATATCGGCCGGGGCGGCGCCTCTCCGAGCCGGACGGAACTGATGAATGGGCCCCCCGCGCCCGCCAACGCTCCGCGATGGCCCGGAAAATACGGTCCGGCCGGCCATAACCAACGTCGAGCGTCGCCGTCAACTTCGGGCCGAGATGGAGAGCCCGGCTCCCATCCCGGCCGACAATCTTTTGCTAACTCGCTTCGAAAGTCGGCCCCCGGCGCGGTCTGCCGGCGGAGTCGAGTCGTGAACATGAGTTTGCATCAGTTCTGTAGGTCAATTGGTCGTGAGCATGAGTTTTAATCAGTTCTGTAGGTCAATTGGTCGTGAGCATGAGTTTGCATCAGTTCTGTAGGTCAATTGGTCGTGAGCATGAGCTTTAATCAGTTCTGTAGGTCACTTGGACGCGACATGAGCACTGCGCAGGCCTCTGTTCTCTGACAATTAACAGCGCTGGTCACGGAAGCCGAGGAACACAGCGCCTCACAAGATAAACCTACGTCTTGTATAATGTAGATCGGATAATATTGACAACTTACGTGGATTAACGAGTGTTTCAATAATGATGCTGATAATTGGGCCTTATGGGCGGCAAGTGTTTCAATAAGATAATTTAGCAATGCCTTATTAGTTGAATCAACACCAAACACGAACAGCCGTGCTATAGCAAACCTCACTCAAGAGTCTCTTATTTCAGCGTGTATTAGCATATAGATGCATCTCCTCCCTATAAGCTGGCCGTATCAGCCAGCGTGTGTTGGTTCAGCGGCTGCCGGCTCTGCCGACGGCTGCTTTGACTCCCACGGCCGGGCGGCGGCGGCGGCGGCGGCGGCGGCGGCGGCGCGGAGGTGTGGTGCTGAGTGGCGTGGCCCGCCCCGGCCCCGCGCCAGTCGCCGTGTGGGCGCCGATCTTAGGCGATCGCAACAGATTGAACCCGCCCAGACCGGCTATCGGACCGAGAGACGGCTGCATAAGGCGTGTGTGAGGAACCCGTGAGACCACCGACCAGACCCGACCCGTCCCTATCCCAGCCCGGCCCCAGTCCGGTCCCAGTCCGGTCCCAACCCGGCCCCAGTCGGGTCCCAACCCGGCCCCAGTCGGGCCCCAACCCAGTCACTGGAAAACCAGCGCCACCGGTGTACAGGAACACGGGCAATACAGGGCGCTATTCACTACTGGCTACCGGCTGGACTAGAGCCGGAGGAAGAGACAGAGCCGGCGGATAACCGACACTTAGATGGTATCTCACTGCACCTGATCCGTCCAGAGAGAGCCGGCCGCTCGCGTGAGAGGCGCTAATGTGTGGGCTTTGTGAGAGCTGATGACTTGATACCGCCAGTGTTACCGCCGGGTCACAATGGGCCCGAATCACGAATATAAGGCAGGCGGTATAATGTGCTCACAGCACGAGTGTATAACAATTCTCGTCTGAGGTCGTAAAGCAAGTGAAAAGAGCTATAAAATACTGACTTTATATACCGGCATAAGCGGAAGCGGGCAGAATGAAGAAAGGAGAACAGGAAGTGAGAGGAAAGACAGACAAGTTGTGTCGTCTCTACTTCCGACGGATTAGAAACAAGACCCAACCCTCGACTACGTCTCCCAATGTAAAAAAGAGAACAAAGAGTACACTCCTTCGGACAGCCATAAAACCCTCACTCTCTCGCTACCGTATCAGGGCTAAGATCTAAGCCGTCATGATTCATTCAACTCAAGCACCGCCATGGTTCACGAGAAAAGTAAACACGCGCCTGAGTCGTGTGACACAGTCGTATATTTCCGATCCGAGAAGACCAGTATCACAGTAATATCCGATCCGAGAATTACTAACATTCCTTGCAGCAGATCTACAGCTCAAGGGAGGCTAATCTTGGGATCGGAAATTGCACATCAGTCTGACTGAAAGGAGCATGAACCAATATGAGGTTTACTTATATAATAATAAAACGTGCACACATTCTGTATGAACGAATAAAATAAATAAAGCGCGTGCTGCCAGGCACGTATAACACCAGATTGGGAGTGAATGATATCAATAACGATGCCGACGAGCGCACGATGTCCTTGTCTGACATCTCGGCCGGCCTCGCCGTTACTTACGACTGAAGGTGTGACCACCTGACGCCGTCTCCCACTGACCTTGATGAACTGGCTGCCAGGAGAGTCCGTGTAGGAGTAGTAGGCCGACCTGTCGGAGGCCATGGCTGCTCCCCTCTGCGGCGTCTCCGCGCGCCACAGACCGGTCTCCTCGCCACCGCTGCAACACAGGAGACGCAAAGTGGCAGTCGGACATAGGTATAGGTAGTCGCCCCCCACAGTCTACAGTCAGTCAGTTGTTGTCAGTCGATATTCGTCGGTCTTCAATCATCAGTCGTCAACGGTCAAACGCCGGTCGCTAGGCAGTTGTCTATTGTCATTCGTCAATCGTCACCAGATCGAAAGTAGACACTTGTCAGCTGTCAGCCGTCCGCCGTCCGCCGTCAGTCGTCAGTCGTCAGTCGTCAGTCGTCAGTCGTCAGTCGTCAGTCGTCAGTCGTCAGTCGTCAGTCGTCAGCCGTCAGTCGTCAGTCGTCAGTCGTCAGTCGTCAGTCACTCGTCAACCCTGACACACGTTTGGGCAGGGGTACGATACAGATCAGTGATCAGTGTCAGCTCAGGTAAGTAATACAATGCCAAACAGGGGTCACACAACGCACCTGAGGACGGCGGACGGCCGGTCAGCCCACGCCGCGACCACCGCCGCCCGGCACCAACTCATTCAATCGACCGCCGGCCGCCGCTGGACGGCCGCCGCCGCTGCCCTGTCGACAGATTCGGCATCCCGCCGCCTTAACTGGACCGTCCGGCGGCCAAATTTGGACTGCCGACCGGCTGCCGGGCTGTCCGGCGCCGGGGCTGGGGCTGGGGCCGGGGACCGGGCCGGGACCCTGTCGTCCCCAGCCTGGTCAATCCACTCCGCCCCACGGCCGCCGGAGCCGCCGGAGCCGCCGGAGCCGCCGGAGCCGCCGGAGCCGCCGGAGCCGCCGGAGCCGCCGGAGCCGCCGCCGATACAGAGCCTGGTCACGAACACGGTCCGACCAGACGCCGCCCGGCCGCCGCAAAGAAGCGCCGCAAAAACCCAGCTCCGGCTACCAGCGGCAGCCGGAACGGCGTCGGACGCGACGCAGCGCGGTGCAATTCAATCGGCCTGGTGCCGGTCCACGGGGTAAAAAGCGGCGACACCCGGCGCCTGTCGCCGACAGCCACCGTGTCGCGTGTCCTCTGTTCCACGGGTAGCGGCCACGCCACACCGGACAGACAAAGCTCCGCTCCGGTCCACTGAGGCGTCACCACGATCCACGCCGGTCACCCTTCTTCGCGGTAACCCAGCCAGACTGGGGCATTCGGCGAAACATGGTAATTACTACCACAAACGGCTCTTCCTTGGCCGAGGCCAGACGGGGAAATACGACGCGTAGGTGGCGGATGCATCACGAACCGGTATAAAGAGGAGGGCAAGAGTCTCATCTTCATTCCTTCCCGTCCCTCTCTCTCTTCCCCTGCCAGCCGCTGAGAGACAGCCAACTCAGGCAGACCACGCTGCTTGACGACGCCAGGCGACTGGAAGGTGTGACTTATGGGCCCGGACGGCACGGTGCACATGATACCGTCGCGAGTTATGAGTCTGCCTGTCCCCGCCCGTCCCCGCCCGGCCCGCCTGGGCGCTCTGCCCGACAACATGGCGACCTCACCGCGGGCCAGTGACGTCACCTAAACAACGGATAGCATCGGCCGCCCATCCCACCCGTCTCTGGCTGTCAAACGGCGCCATGAAGCGGAGTCCAGCGACACACCTAAATCGCCGTGATCCGTGTCGCAGTACGGCTCGTGCCGCGCCGATCTCAGGCCGGCCGAATATGGCGCAGCATGAGGCAGCATTGACGGCCGTGACGGACAGACACGTGGCGATCACACGGGCCTCGGACAGGGCCGGGGAGGGCCGAGCAGGGCCCTGCGGGACAGGCCCGGACGGCACAGCAGCCGACTCAAGTCTTTCATCCAGCCCATCACAGACATCCCGCAGTCCTATTCCCAGCTCAGGGGAGTTAGCTCAGTGTCGCCAGAGTTCGGACACTGCAGCCGGCTGTCAGTACAGCTCGGCGGTGCCGCGCTGACGGGGCCGTGCTGACGTCATCAGCATCGCCGTCATCGGCAGACGACCGGCCGCGGCACCGACGCGGGTCGACGCGGGTCGACACTCCACGACACACCGCCGAACAGACGTCACAACACCGAGCCCAGCTGTCGCAGAGCTGAAGACGAGCTGTCGCAGAGCTGAAGACGAGCTGTCGCAGAGCTGAAGACGCGGGTCGACACTCCGCGACAAACCGCCCAACAGACGTCACAACACCCAGCCCAGCTGTCGCAGAGCTGAAGACGAGCTGTCGCAGAGCTGAAGACGAGCTGTCGCAGAGCTGAAGACGAGCTGTCGCAGAGCTGAAGACGAGCTGTCGCAGAGCTGAAGACGAGCTGTCGCAGGGCTGAAGACGAGCTGTCGCAGAGCTGAAGACGAGCTGTCGCAGAGCTGAAGACGAGCTGTCGCAGAGCTGAAGACGAGCTGTCGCAGGGCTGCAGACGAGCTGTCGCAGAGCTGAAGACGAGCTGTCGCAGAGCTGAAGACGAGCTGTCGCAGAGCTGAAGACGAGCTGTCGCAGGGCTGAAGACGAGCTGTCGCAGGGCTGAAGACGAGTTGTCGCAGAGCTGAAGACGAGCTGTCGCAGAGCTGAAGACGAGCTGTCGCAGAGCTGAAGACGAGCTGTCGCAGAGCTGAAGACGAGCTGTCGCAGGGCTGAAGACGAGCTGTCGCAGAGCTGAAGACGAGCTGTCGCAGAGCTGAAGACGAGCTGTCGCAGGGCTGAAGACGAGCTGTCGCAGAGCTGAAGACGAGCTGTCGCAGGGCTGAAGACGAGCTGTCGCAGAGCTGAAGACGAGCTGTCGCAGAGCTGAAGACGAGCTGTCGCAGAGCTGAAGACGAGCTGTCGCAGAGCTGAAGACGAGCTGTCGCAGAGCTGAACTGCCAGTCAGAGGCGGGCTGGCGCAATGCAGTCGAGCTGCCACAGCCGCGCTACCAGAGCTGAGCTGCTGCAGCGCGACTGACCCGTCACGGCGCAGACGAGCTGGGCGGCTGGGCGGCCACACCGCATACTACAGATGGACAGCCGTAACGCATACCGACGTGCAGTCGAGCCAACGCAATGCCGAGCCGCGCAGAACGCCGTCACACAGCCGCCGCTGTCCAGAGGGGCGTGAGTCGTGACCGTGACGTGACCGCACTGCAGCGGAGCAGCGGAGCAGCGGTGCACCTCAGGTGCCTTGCAGTCGGGGTTGTTTGTGGCTGTGTCCGCCCTGTCTTTGCACCGTGCCGCGCTAGGCCAGCCACGGCCGCCGCCGCCGCGGCGGAAGTTGCAAATGGATCGCACGGCTCGACCGCCGGGTCTGTGGAGGCACGGCACGGCACGGCACGGCACGTCACATAACGTGACGCCGCCGCTTGTGGGACAGTCGTGACCGGTGCGGCTTTGACCTCTGACCCGGCTGCAGCCGCCTCGGCCGGGCAGAAAGGTCAGCCGAGCCGGCCGCGGTCACACCTGCACAGTGATAGCCGCATGGCAACGACCACATAGATCAGCTTTGATTGCTAACCTGCCTGTTACAGCCGTCAATTTGTATTGGGCTTGCAGAGGGTGCACCAGCGCAATTGTCATGAGCAAGACATGCATGCATACACGGGTATATTTTGAGGCTACAAAAAGGCCAAGCTATTGCTGTTCAGTGTTCTTTCTCAGTAAGCAAAGAGAGAGCGGGGCACCAAAAAGCATGCCACCGCATTCAAACTGTTTGCTGGATGACCAGGTGTGGTTTCCGGCTCAGCTGAGCTATTCCGAAGTGAGTCAGTATTCGATTGTCATAGTTCACCTAGTGCACAAATACATTGCAACACAACAGCGCAAAAGCGGCCGGTCGATGGAGCGCGGGGCACAGCAGGGGGGGGCAGGGGGGAGCGG
The DNA here is from genome assembly GCA_036785665.1 of Chirona hameri. Lineage (NCBI taxonomy): Eukaryota > Metazoa > Arthropoda > Thecostraca > Balanomorpha > Balanidae > Chirona > Chirona hameri. The sequence continues at coordinate 512,544 of JAXIVJ010000014.1, read as the reverse complement.
GGAGGGCTGTGTGGAGGGCCGCAGGTGGGCCCTGTCAGGGTAATAGAACAACGGCCCTGTAATCGCCAGGCGATAGCGCGCAGTACGGCACGGCGCGGGCAGCCACTAACGATCCCTCTACAGCCGGCTGACTGCCGCCGACCGACATAATCCTCCTGCGGTTACGGCCAGGTGGGCAGCGGTCCCCTCTCTCCCCCCCCCGTCCATCCAGGTGACATATCCGCCTCCCTCCCTCCCTTCCCTCTGTGTAGCCCCCCGTCCATCCAGGTGACATATCCGCCTCCCTCCCTCCCTTCCCTCTGTGTAGCCCCCCGTCCATCCAGGTGACATATCCGCCTCCCTCCCTCCCTTCCCTCTGTGTAGCCCCCCGTCCATCCAGGTGACATATCCGCCTCCCTCCCTCCCTTCCCTCTGTGTAGCCCCCCGTTCATCCAGGTGACATATCCGCCTCCCTCCCTCCCTTCCCTCTGTGTAGCTCCCCCCCCCCCCTCTCCGTATGTCTAGCAGCCACCGCCGAATGAGACCAATCATTCTACACGTACCGGCGCGTCTCTTCCACATGCTGACATAACCTGACCAGCTGCTAATGGCTGAACGGACAGCCGAGGCACATCCCCCCCCCCTTCCGACCACCTTCCCAGTCCCGCCTCACTGCGATCCTGTCCGTCCTCCCTCACCGCGCGGTCAGCACACTGTCCACGCTGCGATCCTGTCTGTCCTCCCTCACCGCGCGGTCAGCACACTGTCCACGCTGCGATCCTGTCTGTCCTCCCTCACCGCGCGGTCAGCACACTGTCCACGCTGCGATCCTGTCCGTCCTCCCTCATCGCGCGGTCAGCACACTGTCCACGCTGCGATCCTGTCTGTCCTCCCCCACCGCGCGGTCAGCACACTGTCCACGCTGCGATCCTGTCTGTCCTCCCTCACCGCGCGGTCAGCACACTGTCCACCGGACACAATGGTACCCAGCCGGCCACACCCAAGCCACCAATGCACCCCGCTGAATGATTAAAGCTCCGTGGAGGCGTGAGCTGCCAGGCAGCCGAACACGTCGTTTATAAGCAGCGGCGGCGGCGCTGGCGGCGCTGGCGGACTGGCCGTCTTCGCTCCCCTCCATCTTACTGATTATCCCCGAGCAGGCGGCTGATGAGCCCAGAGAAAAGGCCGTTCTCGCCCAGCAATCTTGGAGCGGCAACCTCAAGCGAACCGGTGCCGGCGTCCCTCGGGGATAATCTCGCCCCCTTTCAGCGTCTCACCAGCCCGCAGAAGGGCGCCACAGACGTGGGCAGCACTGCAGGCTAGGTAAGGTTGTCCCCGCCGGCCCGCAAAGTTGGATTTTCCACTGGGATCGCCATCAGTTTCCTGCATCTTGTTAGAGTAGGCAATAATTTTAGTCGAAAACGACAGCATCGCCTGCACGCAAACTCCCCTCGCTGATGTATACGCCGTCTCCCGATCGTAGTGTTCAGGTCTCCTGAACACTACATAGTGTTTAGTCTCCTCCAGCTCAGACCAGGCGACACTGGGCACGACCCACGGGAGCGTCCGATGACTCTGCAGATGTAGACGTGGACACATATGCCGAGGGCGGAGAGACACCAGTCACCACATCGACACATACATAATACAGGATAGGGGCACGGGCACAACGACACTGCAACTGGCCGGGGAAACGACACGGGCACAGACACGGACAGGGGCTCTGTCCAGAGAAGTATACAAGGACGCACACATGGCAGGAGGTCGTGGTGATGATGATGTTCGCTTACGGACGCCGCAGCTGCTAAGCGTGCGGCGCCGTCGGGCAGACGCTGCGGGCGTCCGGCGGATGCGAACGGGACGGAAATGGGGGTAATTTGTCCGCCTGTCCACTGCAGGCCAGAAGGTCAAAAGGACGAGGGGGGACAGACTGCTTCAGCACATCGGGAGCGCGTTGAACAACATGAACATATATTGCAACCAAAGTACGCTATGTTTACGCGTGGCTTTGACAGCCATGGTACCTGGCCCCGCGGTGGTCGAAAGTTTTCAACAAGAAAATACCTCATATGTCCCGCTTCCATTATACGAATTGGAATATTTTCGGTCTTTGCCATCTCTCGACACATTTACCTACCAGACGAGGTTCAGCGTTATGGCGAGGTCGGCTCGGGTGCCGATGTCGGCGCAGTCGGTGCGTGGCATATGATGACCCAAACCGACGCCCGCCGGCATCACATCAGACCGGATAATGACGTCACCAGAACACACCTGATACTCGCACTACCCAGATATGGTGACATCCCCAGTCCCCACGTGACAAAAATACAAATAAAATAAACTACCATACACACGCACTGCACAGTCAGGGAGAAAAAATGTACAAATCGTTACTTATTACGTAAGTGTCACCACGTCATCGAACACAATGCTTCTCTGAGACTCATATTGCCACTTGAGAAGGAATCACTGAAGCTTCAAATATACCTACTCAAGGCTCACCCAGCCCCGAAATATAGCGGCGCTAACTTGATGGTTAGCTATGTATCTACACTTTGTGGTAGGAAGGAGCCGATAAAAAACTACATAGTATTATTTTTACGATTATTGGATCATTCGAGGTTTCTTATTTTCACTTGTCAAAAATATGCCACAAAAAAACGTCCGTGATATCGAAAAGCCGGTATTAATTGAGAGCAACGAGCCACGCAATCTCCAGAGAATGTATCTCTAGCTGTTGAGGCTTGAGCCAGGCATCCATATGAAGCAGTTCAATGACAACGGCTCGTTTCCACAGTTCCTACAAAGAGGGTCACGAGGTGCGAAAGTCGTGAGATATCACTCCACCTAATGATTAACGGCCGGCACGGTAACGTACGGACGGTCTGCTGTCGACCAATGAGGCGCCGCGCTGATCTAACGATACACCACCACTAACGAACCGCTCCGCCGGCTCAGGTGCGGTGTTTCTTCAGCCCGGTCAGCCACGCGACCCGGGCCCAGTGCGGCGACACCGACAGCTGGCCGTTATACGGAGCCGGCTATTAGCCAAAGCACTGCCGGTGCGGCCAGTTGCACACAACAGCAGACAACACGGCAACCACGACGGGCATGACAGCGGAACATTGTACCTGCGGTCCCGACACGGCTCACTGACAACCGGGGAAAACACAAACTACACCACCTCCCCCTCCCCCTCCCCCCTCCTGCCCCCTGGCAACAGCTCCGCCCCGCCCCGCCCCAGCGTGCTCCACCAGCCCCGCACACCTGCCCCGTGTCGCCGGTATACATCGGACACGATCGCCTAGCGAGCGCGACTAGCGGTCCGCTGTGACGTCACGTCGCGACATCCCCTGCCGACAGCGAGTAGTGACTCGACTCCGGCCGACACGTCAGCGGCAGGACCCCGATCAGGCCACCGCACGGCACACACCGCCGGCCGTCAACAAAGACACGGCAAACGGCCAGCGGCGGGCCGCCCCGGCACTACCGCCGGCCGACAAAAGCCGACGGGCGGGCGGCCGACTGAAAACGCCGCGCCGACGTCAGCACAACAGCCGGCGGAGACGGCGATAGGAGCTGCGATAGGAGGGCGGACGGCTCGGCCGGCGGCTCGGTGACAGCTGACGGCGGCAGACGACTAATCAGTCGCTGGCGGACAAAGGCGGCCGTCTCCACCGCCGCCACTTCAGCGTCCGCGACCCGCCCCCAGCCGTCAGCGGCAGCGGCCGCCGGCGGAGGACCGTGCTGACTCGACTGCCGCTGCACCACACCTACCGTCTGACGCCGGCTGGCGACCGGCAGCGTCCTCCGCTGCGGCACGGCGACACCGGGTGGATATACACGGGGTACGACACGGTCCACGTGCGGCGCTGCGGCACGTGGCGGCCGGTGCGCGCCACTGCGGCCGCCGCCGGCCAGCCGGCGACACAGGGCGCCGGGGCTATCGATCGAGCAGCGCGCGGCGCGGGGACGCCCGACCGAGCCGAGCGGGCCGGGCCGGCCGGGTGCGAGATGGCCGACGCTACGCCAGTTGAACCAGAGGGTCGCTCTGGGCCGGGATCGATCCCAGGGCTGGCCGCGGGCACCTGATGCCCTCCACAGGTACCCCAAACGGGGCACGGGGCTCAGACATACCCCGGCTACAGGGGGACTGCTGCCCTCTACAGGTACCCCAAACGGGGCACGGGGCTCAGACATACCCCGGCTACAGGGGGACTGCTGCCCTCTACAGGTACCCCACACAGAGTATCAGACCGCCGGCACAGGGGGTACCTGCAGCAATCTATAGAAGGTGCCCTGCACGGGGACACAGCTGAAGACACACCCCTGGCACATGGGGCTCCGGCGAGCGGGGCACATGGGGCTCCGGCGCGGGCACATGGGGCTCCGGCGCGGGGCACATGATGGGGCTCTCCGGCGCGGGGCGCTGGGTTCAGACGACCGTGAGACCACTGTGCCGTCTGCCGGTGGTGCAGTGGCGCGCCCCTGGTTATATCGCGGCCTCTGTAAACAGGAGCGGCGCGCAGACGTCTGCTCGTTGTAATGAGCCTCCTGGGAGCCGCCAGACACCGTCACCGCATCGACAGCCAGCGGGCGGAGCGGACGGCAGCGCCACTGTTGCTCCGACCACCGCCACGCAACGCGCGCCCGGCCGTGCTCCGGCCGTGCGGCACAGCGCGAGCTGCGTGGCGGCGTGCCCGTCAGGCGGCACGTGTGTGGAGAGCCACGTGCCGTGTAACACGCTATCAGTCCGCCGCCGCCCCCCCCCCCCCCCCCGGGCGTCGGTAGCGACGCAGCTGCCGCGGATACCAGATCAGTGAAACCCAGCACGAAACACAGCCGATATGTCGCCTGGTTCAAGGGCAAAGCCGAAACACTGCGGTCATCTGCGGCAGCCAGCTGCCATCGCCCTCAGCTGGAGTCGAGACAGGCGGCGAGTCGGGTCTGTTCCGTGATGTGTACCGCTGTGTTCCACCGGTGTGGTGTGTCGAGGAGGGATGCCGTCGGCCCCCGGTTCACCGCTGCACCCTTCCCTCCTGTTTGTCGGACAGCTAATCCGCCAGCAGTCGCGTTGGGAGCGCCCGATCTTCCAAGTATGCATTCATCCGACATTATGGGAGAATCCCCCTCTGGGAAAGCCGGGAACCGAGCCGTCCCTCGACAGCTAATGGTGCTGTCATACAGAGATTACCGCGCGCCTCCGCACACAGCCACCGGGACCAGTAAGCACGGGCCGAGCGGGGTCCCTCGGCCGACCGGCCCGGACGGACCCTCCGCCCACAGCCAACGGTACTAGTAAGCACGGGCCGAGCGGGGTCCCTCGGCCTCGGACGGCCCGGACGGACCCTCCGCCCACAGCCAACGGGACTAGTAAGCACGGGCCGAGCGGGGTCCCTCGGCCCCGGACGGCCCGGACGGACCCTCCGCCCACAGCCAACGGGACTAGTAAGCACGGGCCGAGCGGGGTCCCTCGGCCCCGGACGGCCCGGAAGCCACCGGGACTAGTAAGCACAGGCCGAGCGGGGTCCCTCAGCCGACCGGCCCGGACGGAGCCTCCGCAGTCAGACCGGGCCGGCCACTAGGGCGGGGTTCGCCGGTCCAGGACCGGACGAATTTCCAGTCCGGTTCCGACCCTCAGGCATCGGAGCGGGAGGATACTAAGTTTTTCACTAAGTTTTTCGCAAGAAGTTTTCCCGGAGTTTGAGGTGACTGACAACTTTGCCTCTGTGCTCCCCTTCGCCGTCAGTCAACGAGCCGTCACTGAGCACCCAAGTCTTCATTAGCCGTTCTGACGGCGTCGATTCTCCCCCTTCTAGCCCACGGAAACAAACGCGGCGCACTGTGTGCTCTCTGCAACGAGCCGTCAATGATGTTTACTGAAGGCAAACAGCATGACAGCACCCATCCCGAAAACCGACCGCAACTCTCAATTTCTGACACTGCCTCAAATATCCCGGCCGCTGTACTCCGGCTATCTCTTGGCTCTCAGATGTCCACTTCCGACGGCCACCAGACCGTCCCGGCCCGTTCATGACCCGGCTGAGTCCTCCCCCGGTAATCTCCAGCCGAACTGTGCGGCCACGCCTGCTGGCTGCGATAGCCACCCCTCGGCTCTCTGCGATGGGCGGGGCTGCAGGCCGCCGCCGGGGGGGGGGGGGGGGGGGGGGGCAGCGTGACTCATCGTACGACTCTGTGGGCGGCCGCCTGGCTGCCGCCGCGGCCACACCAGACCAGAACCCTCCGGCGATCCGGCCGACACGACGCCCTCGCTGCAGCGCTCCCTCGCTCGCTCGCTCGCTCGCTCGCAAGCCGACAGAACTGGAGGCTCACCGCCCCCGCCAGCTTTAATCCTCATTTGCCATTTTCACCGGCTTAAAATAGAAGAATGTAATATAAAAATACCAGCCTGGTTGCCGTTATGAGGTCTCAGTGAGACGCCATTATCCCGAGATGTCTGTCTACCTACCGACGCCAGTGCGATCCAGACTCGGGCTCTGGTTCACTCCGCCTGCAGAACGCAGACGGCGGACCCCCTCCCTGCTACACCGGCAGGTATCAGCACCATCGCCCCACCATCGCCCCACCATCGCTCCACCATCGCCCCACCATCGCTCCACCATCGCTCCACCATCGCCCCACCATCGCCCCACCATCGCCCCACCATCGCCCCACCATCGCCCCACCATCGCCCCACCATCGCCCCACCATCGCTCCACCATCGCCCCACCATCGCCCCACCATCGCCCCACCATCGCTCCACCATCGCCCCACCATCGCTCCACACGCCAGTGTCACCGCCAGCCGTCGACCGGCCGGCCGGCCACACCAGATCGCTGCTTGGTGCCGACCGTTATGAATGAGAATAAGGATACAGTATGCAGATAGGCGGGGCCACGTGTGCGCTACAGCCCGGTGGGGAGACGCGGGAAGTGGGCGGCGGGGAGCATCAGCCTTCCGGACACCCCAGGGCATGATTATGCATTTATCGGTAGCACGTTTCCCCATGGTAGTTTTTTTGCGCGCGGGTGGATTAATCATGATTCCTTTTCCTATCGGACATTGAATTCTCCGACCACGCATCCACTTAGCTGAATCTACTTAGCTAAAAACACAGTTGTATACGGGGGTGGAAGGAAGGCCTGCGCTGTGCTGTGCTGTGCTGTGCTGCGCTGCGCTGCGCTGCGCTGCGCTGGGCTGCACTATATCCATAGCCTAACAGTGGCGGAAAAACGCCAATACTCGCTGTAATTGGGTTTGTGACCTGTTGTCGAGTGGCATGAATAAATAAATACATAAATAAATACATACATAAATAAATACATACATAAATAAATACATACATAAATAAATACATACATAAATAAATACATACATAAATAAATACATACATACATACATACATACATAAATGTACTATACTGGGTTGAGCTGGGCTGGGCTGTGATGTGCTGTGCTGTGCTGTGCTGTGCTGTGCTGTGCTGTGCTGGGCAGGGCTGGGCTGGGCTGGGCTGGGCTGGGCTGGGCTGGGCAGGGCAGGGCAGGGCAGGGCAGGGCAGGGCAGGGCAGGGCTGGGCTGGGCTGGGCTGGGCTGGGCTGGGCTGGGCTGGGCTGGGCTGGGCTGGGCTGGGCTGGGCTGGGCTGGGCTGGGCTGGGCTGGGCTGGGCTGGGCTGGGCTGGGCTGGGCTGGGCTGGGCTGGGCTGGGCTGGGCTGGGCTGGGCTGGGCTGGGCTGGGCTGGGCTGGGCTGGGCTGGGCTGGGCTGGGCTGGGCTGGGCTGGGCTGGGCCGGGCCGGGCCGGGCCGGGCCGGGCCGGGCCGGGCCGGGCCGGGCCGGGCTGGGCTGAGGCTGAGGCCTCAGCTGGGCTCAGCCTCAGCCCTCGGCTCAGCTCAGCCCGGCGGCAGGTGTCGGGAGTGTCGGCCCGGACGTGATGAGATTGCGCCGTCATCCCGCGGTGAACGGAGCACCTCCGGTCGGCCGGCAGATCAATCGGGGCCGCGCGCCACGCAGATTGATGAGACACCTTACAGCCCGGAAACGCTGCCCTGTACCGCCAATCAGTCAACAGGGCCGGTCAGACGCTCACCAGCCCGAGTCCTGTTCGCTGCGGCCCGTGTCCTGTTCGCTGCGATCGGCCGTCCGCTGCGGCCGGCCGTCCGATGCGGCCCACGTCCCGTCCGATGCGGCCCACGTCCTGTCCGCTGCGGCCCACGTCCCGCCCGATGCGGCCCACGTCCTGTCCGATGCGGCCCACATCCCGTCCGATGCGGCCCACGTCCTGTCCGATGCGGCCCACGTCCTGTCCGATGCGGCCCACGTCCTGTCCGATGCGGCCCACGTCCTGTCCGATGCGGCCCACGTCCCGTCCGCTGCGGCCCACGTCCCGTCCGCTGCGGCCCGCGTCCTGTCCGCTGCGGCCCGTGTCCTGTTCGCTGCGATCGGCCGTCCGATGCGGCCCACGTCCCGTCCGCTGCGGCCCGAGTCCTGTCCGCTACGATCGGCCGTCCGCTGCGGCCCGCGTCCTGTCCGCTGCGGCCCGCCCTGAGAGCTACAGCCACGGCGACCCGCTTACGCACCGTCCTGCCATGCTTCGGTCACTGGCACCGGTCCCATGCCTGGCACTCCCTGCCATCCCTTCCCTTTTCCCAACCTCCCGCCAGCCAGCGATCTGCCACAGCGCGTGCCACGCAGGCCGGCTTCCCAACAAAGAGATGCAATCTGGCCGGCCGCAAAACCGGGCGAATCGATAGTGTGGGCAGGCGCGTGTCTGACGGACGTGCCCCAGGCTCGTGACACTGCCCTGTCAGTCGCGACACGCGTCACGCCGACACGCCGGGGAGAGACGACGCTCGGCGACAGACGGACAGACGGACAGACGGACAGACGGACAGACGGACAGACGGACAGACGGACAGACGGACAGACGGACAGACGGACAGACGGACAGACGGACAGACGGACAGACGGACAGACGGACAGACGGACAGACGGACAGACGGACAGACGGACAGACGGACAGACGGACAGACGGACAGACGGACAGACGGACAGACGGACAGACGGACAGACGGACAGAGGGGGGGGCTGTTACAGGGACAGCGCTAGTGGAGCGCTGCTAACCACCGGCAGCCACTACTAATGGTGGATACGTTATGCAGGCGGCCGTGCAGAAACTTCGGTCGACCTCTCGATACACTGTGACAAAGCGCTGAGAAGTCATGCTGTTGAAGGGCGGAAGTCCTGCTGCTGAGTTTCGCTTCGCAGCCGACGCCATAACCTGAGGGCGCGTCTTTGTTTTGTTTTTGCTACCGATGCGCGGGGCGGTCAACAGGTGTGTGGCGGGGTTTCCCATGGTGGGAACTCGTTCACTGGCCTACCATCTTCTCCGCGTGCGGCGCTAAGTGGGACAGCACCGCGGTCGGACGGTGGCCACTCCCGAGTCCGTCAGTTTTTACTCTCCGTCTCCTCCGCAGAGCCGGCGCCTCCATCTGGGCTCGGTCCGCGTGTCTCAGAGAGCCGATTCGCCGGCCTCCACTCGGCTCTCGGCTCTCGGCTCTCGGCTCTCGGCTCTCGGCTCTCGGCTCTCGGCCCTCGGCTCTGGGCTCTGGGCTCTGGGCTCTCGGCCCTCGGCTCTCGGCTCTCGGCTCTCGGCTCTCGGCTCTCGGCTCTCGGCTCTCGGCTCTCGGCTGGCTCGGCTCTCGGCTGGCTCGGCTCTCGGCTCTCGGCCCTCGGCTCTCGGCTCTCGGTTCTCGGCTCTCGGCACTCGGCCCTCGGCTGGCTCGGCTCTCGGCTCTCGGCTCTCGGCTGGCTCGGCGGGCTCGGCGGGCACGCCTGCCGCTCCGTCCCCGGCGATCG
>JAXIVJ010000014.1:365211-497711 GCA_036785665.1 Chirona hameri | reverse complement strand
ACCACAGCCAGAGAGGAGTCCACCCCTGGCAGGCCACCAGCAGGGCGGCACGGCGGGGGGCAGCGGTCAGGCTGCGACCACAGCCAGAGAGGAGTCCACCCCTGTCCCCCTGTCAGGCCGCCAGTACAGACGACAGGCGGAGCAATGCCCCGACAGCTCACCGCCGCATCAGCGCACACCGCTGATTAGCCGCTGACATTTCAGCGGCCAATCAGCGCTCGTCCCGGCCGCCAGACGGACGCGCAGTGACACCGGCCGTGACCTCTGACCTCTGCACTCTGACCCCGCCTCCCAACCACGGACGCGCAGTGACCTTGACCTCTGACCTCTGTACTCTGACCCCGCCTCCCAACCACGGACGCGCAGTGACCTCTGACCTCTGTACTCTGACCTCGCCTCCCAACCACGGACGCGCAGTGACCTCTGACCTCTGTACTCTGACCCCGCCTCCCAACCACGTACGCGCAGTGACCTCTGACCTCTGTACTCTGACCCCGCCTCCCAACCACGGACGCGCAGTGACCTCTGACCTCTGACCTCTGTACTCTGACCTCGCCTCCCAACCACGGACGCGCAGTGACCTCTGACCCCGCCTCCCAACCACGGACGCGTAGTGACCTCTGACCTCTGACCTCTGTACTCTGACCTCGCTTCTCAACCACGGACGCGCAGTGACCGGCAGTGACCGCTGACCTCTGCACTCTGACCTCGCCTCCCAACCACGGACGCGCAGTGACCTCTGACCCCGCCTCCCAACCACGGACGCGCAGTGACCTCTGACCCCGCCTCCCAACCACGGACGCGCAGTGACCTCTGACCTCTGTACTCTGACCCCGCCTCTCAACCCGGACCGTGAGCCTCGCGAATGAACTGGCGGCCACAGCCCTGTCCAGTCGGTCGCGCCCGATCGGCCTCAGCCGTGCAGCGGGGCGCACTGAGCGCATATACAGGGAACTGTCCGCACCGGACCACACTGAGAGCGGGGTCACCTCCAGAGAGGAACAATCGATGAACACTTGCCGCATGACTGCGGAAACTGAAGTCATGATATACAAACAGCGCATGAATGTATTTATCTATTGAAAGCTATTAAAGGCTTCCGCGAACTGCAGATCCCAGCTGGCTTTCACAAAGTAAACACCTGCTATATGCTGTTTTTCGTAGCAGGAATTAAAGTTTTGCATAATCGTGAAACAAGTTATAGTTCATTTTGTTCCCGCTCCGGTCGTGTCGGTCCAGTTGTGACCGGCTCACGGCCGGCTAACCACTGCAGGCATGGGTGTAGGAACGTCACGAAAAGTAAGGGGGCACTGCAACTTTTATCTCGTCTTGAGAGAAGTCTGGGGAACCTTTTTCCCCCACAAAATTGTCTCACAAATCAAAAGAAAATATTTCAGCAAAACAAAATGGCCGAAAAATGAGGGGCAATGCCTCTCCCTCCCCCCGCCCCCTGTTCCAACGCCTATGACTGCAGCAGCACGATGCGAGGAGCGGACCGAGCCGAACCCGGGGCTCCGAGTCCTCAGTGCTGACTGACCCGTGACTGAGCTGACTGAGCGGACCGAGCCGAACCCGGGGCTCCGAGTCCTCAGTGCTGACTGACCCGTGACTGAGCTGACTGAGCGGACCGAGCCGAACCCGGGGCTCCGAGTCCTCAGTGTTGACTGACCCGTGACTGAACTGATTGAGCTGACTGAGCTGACTGAACTGACTGAGCTGACTGAGCTGACTGAGCTGACTGAGCTGACTGAGCTGACTGAGCTGACTGAACTGACTGAACTGACTGAACTGACTGAGCTGCACTGAGCTGCACTGAGCTGACTGAGCTGACTGAGCTGACTGAGCTGACTGAGCTGACTGAACTGCACTGAGTTGACTGAGTTGACTGAGTTGACTGAGCTGACTGAGTTGACTGACCCGTGACTGAGCTGACTGAGCTGACTGAGCTGACTGAGCTGACTGAGCTGACTGAGCTGACTGAGCTGACTGAGCTGACTGAGCTGACTGGGCTGACTGGGCTGACTGGGCTGACTGAGCTGACTGAGCTGACTGAGCTGACTGAACTGACTGAGCTGGCTGAACTGACTGAGCTGACTGAACTGACTGGGCTGACTGAGCTGACTGAGCTGACTGAGCTGACTGAGCTGACTGAGCTGACTGAGCTGACTGAGCTGACTGAGCTGACTGAGCTGACTGAGCTGACTGAGCTGACTGAGCTGACTGAACTGACTGAGCTGACTGAGCTGACTGAACTGACTGAGCTGACTGAGCTGACTGAACTGACTGAGCTGACGAGCTGACTGGGCTGACTGAGCTGACTGAACTGACTGAGCTGACTGAACTGACTGAGCTGACTGAGCTGACTGAGCTGACTGAACTGACTGAGCTGACTGAACTGACTGAGCTGACTGAGCTGACGGGCTGCTGAACTGACTGAACTGACTGAGCTGACTGAGCTGACGGGCTGCTGAACTGACTGAACTGACTGAACTGACTGAACTGACTGAGCTGACTGAGCTGACTGAGCTGACGGGCTGCTGAACTGACTGAACTGACTGAGCTGACTGAGCTGACGGGCTGCTGAACTGACTGAACTGACTGAGCTGACTGAGCTGACGGGCTGCTGAACTGACTGAACTGACTGAACTGACTGAACTGACTGAACTGACTGAGCTGACTGAGCTGACGGGATGCTGAACTGACTGAACTGACTGAACTGACTGAGCTGACTGAGCTGACGGGCTGCTGAACTGACTGAACTGACTGAGCTGACTGAGCTGACGGACTGCTGAACTGACTGAGCTGACTGAGCTGACTGAACTGACTGAACTGACTGAACTGACTGAACTGACTGAGCTGACTGAGCTGACTGAGCTGACTGAACTGACTGAACTGACTGAACTGACTGAGCTGACTGAGCTGACTGAGCTGACTGAGCTGACTGAGCTGCACTGCGGCACCGGGCACCGGTGTGGTGACAGACACGGAGTACGGCCGGTCTGCAGTCGGAACAACCGAGTGATGGCACCGACCCTGTCTGACATGTGCACTCTCCAAGACCCTCCATTGTCCACTGCGGTAATACGGTGTAGCCTACAAACGTCGACCTCTCAGGTTCTGACTCAACTCTGTTTAAACTTTATCGGCTACGAAGTGTATACAAGCGGGGCCAGGACTTCGGAAGGATTACACAACTTCGCCGGAGATGTGTGCGCCTGTACCACTCCCGTGTAGACTGACATCTGGGATGGCCGTCACGTGGGACCGAGAGAACAGGGTCGAGGTCAAGGTCAGGGCCAAAGTTCAAGGCAGTGATCGACAATGTCTGGAAGGTCGTCCCAAGTGACAGAGGAATACGCAAATAGCACAAACTTGACGGGGTTGCGAATTAAAATTACAGGACAATAGTCATCAATCAATTGTAGTGGCGACTCTCTCTTTCAAAGAGGAATAGCACCACGGTAGGTCCTATTAAAAAACAAATAACCTGACAGACAAGCGAACTTCACCACGTAGTAGCATGTCATATCCATGAAATGGATATGCATTGGTAGGTAATTGATCGGATGCCGCCAGCGGTTCAGCGGAAGACGCTTGCATCGCTTCCACGGATCTTCTTCATAAAGATACACAGATAACGAAATTTTGCCTGCGAACGCTCTTCAGTGATCCCTCACGGGATACGATCCGGTCCGATCCGATCCGATCCGATCCGATCCGATCCGATCCGATCCGATCCGATCCGATCCGGTCCGATCCGATCCGATCCGATCCGATCCGATCCGATCCGATCCGGTCCGATCCGATCCGGTCCGATCCGATCCGATCCGATCCGGTCCGATCCGATCCGATCCGGTCCGATCCGATCCGATCTTGGGTGGGCATTGGGAGCGCAGCCGTAACGAATCTGACGGACTCCCGGGGGCTCCTGTGTAAGACCAGACGATGCTTGCCATTCTTTCCCATGGTCCAATACCTACACCTGCGTTCCCGGCCTTCTGGCTTATACAGCAATGTAAACCTCAATCTCGGCCGCGCTCCCAATGTGTTCGCTCAAGTTGTGAGGAGGGATGCTGCTGTACGCCACGAAGGTATTCCACCAGAAATACCAGACGAATTAATAACTCGTAAAGAGAAAACTTGAGCAGCAGCCAGCCGATCAGTTTTTAGAGCTGCGCTTTGCCATTCGCCGAACAGATCAAGTACCGGTCTCAACAATGTCTCCATACAGCACTCTCTTATCCGCTGAAGGCAGACATCCTCGTAAAACTGGCCTAGAACTTGCAAACTTGCTTGCTCACCTTCGATTGATTTTTTTTGATTTTTTTTTGTTGTATAACTCATAGAAAAGGATGATAATGCCAAATTCGAGACAAGCAAAGCGGGTCAGCATCAGATCACGAACCTTCACACCACACAACTTGAACACCACCTGTCACCCTCCTACCCAGCCCTTCCACCACCGCACCACTTCTCGGCGGCATCTACTGACCTGCTGTACTTGACCTGGGCGTGGCTGCGGGCGTACAGGCCGTCCTCCGACATGTAGCCGTCCATCACAGAGTCATAGCGGGGGTCCTCCGACACGCCGTCCGTATCCGACATGTAGCCTGAGGACAGATCACACCGGTCACTGGCGGCAGAGGTGGAGAACCAAATCGACGAAAAGTTGACAGAGCACAGCGATCAGTGGCAGGAGAAGTGGAAAAATCGACGAAAACTTGCTACACGATTAAAAAAGACTGAATTAATGTTATAAAAACAACACTCTGAATGTATCAAAATGCTAACCAAGACCACCGAGGACCGCAGGTGCAAGGAGGTCCACCGAGTAAGCATCTCCTGTGTGTTGTTTTTATCAGATGAATTGAGAAGTTTCGGTAGCCGTGTAGCCGGTTTTTGTCTATTTCTCCACCTGAGCCTATCGTCTATATCAGCCCATTGATCAGTGTATCTGCTCCATTCAGCTGTCTGCTGCGGCGGCGGCCAGCGTGGATCGGTGTCACGGCGCCGCGTCTCGTGCGTCACCGTGTCACCGTGTCACCCCGACCCGGCGGCGTCACCCGACACCGGCGCGTCGGCCCGGCCGGGACACGTGCCGCGCCGGGACTCCAGACGGACCGCCGGCGGCGGGTTGCCTGACCTCTGTAGCGGTGTGGAGCGGAGCGGAGTGGAGCGGAGTGGCACAGTAGCCTGTGTAGGAACACGCTCGGTCGCCGAGGTACTGATCACCATTACGGTGTACATCAATCAACGTAACGCGGGAAGTCCGGGCTTTAATCGGATGAATGGTCTCAGGTTTATGGAGCGTTATGGAGTTAATGAATGCATTTATGTCGGACTTTAATCAGTGGGGAAGCTAAGCACAGGCGGCCGGGACAGAACAGGGTTCAATGAACAAATTCCAAGCCGCAGACTACCCAATATCGTCCACCCGTTGAAGACGTCCGGTCCGGAAATTCGTGACGTTTTTTTCCGTCGTCATATGCCAGGACACTATCATTTTGAGTCTTGAGAGAAAGACGGCATGCCTTTTGAAACGCCTTTGTTTTTGCCAGCGATGCTGTACGTGACTTTGTGACGTCATAAGCTTGAGACCATTGTTTAAAGCATGTCTTTACCGTTACAATGATCGAGGTCTTCAATGGTCAAACTAAATGGATTTATAACAATGTCCGAATATTACAGTCGGGTGCCATTGTTTCGCCATTGATTTAAAGTTAACAGGACCTAAAATGACCGGTGAGACTGCATTATGTCCAATTAAGATAAGCTCGCTACCACGCGAGCAATAAATCAACTTAAGCGATGGTGGACACCGATGCTAATGCTTCTTTATTTTTTAAACGTGCTCCGCTGTAGATCCTTAGCTAGGACATCAGAGCATCCAAGGTCGCTAGGACATCAGAGCATCCAAGGTCGACCGTACCCGTAATTTGAACAGAAAATGTCGCTGAGACCAAAGCCTGAGCCTGAGATGCCGCCCTGTCCGCCCGCGCGCCGAGCAGAGCGTGGTGCGACGTTGGCACGGCCCGACGGAGACCGAGCCGACCTGGGAACATTTCCCGACCGGCTGGGGCCGCCGTGCCGCCGTGCCGCGCCGTCTGGGTTGTTTGGCCGCCGGACCGGCTGCCAAGTGGGCTACCGTCTCTTCGCGATCTCTCGGAGGAGCGACCACGCCCACGCCCCCCCCCCCCCCCCCACACACACACACTCTACACGCACATCTCGCTCCCCCGCCCCGCTCGTCTGGCTCCTCGCTCGTAGACCACGTTTCCCTGGCCGTCGGGGCTGACGGAGCGGCAAACTTTCCGGCCAGGCTGCAGACGGCACCTGACGACAAGTCGGCGGATTTTCCGGCGGCCTGTGGTGTTTGTCGACCTTCGGTGGCGCACGGCGAGCCGACACGCCGCCTGGTGGACCGGGAGACGCCGACACAGCGGCGGACAGCGGACAGAGAGAGGAGTCACCGACTCACCGACTCACCACCTGGTGTAACGTTTCCATGAAGGGAGAACCCATGGCGTCCCCACCTTATCCTGACCTCCGTTTTGCCGCAGGACGTCTCATCCACTGTCAGCGCGGCAAAGTTCCACACTACCCACTGTACCCATCACATTTCCCGTTCCCGGGACCGTTCCCGTGCCGTTCCCGGGGCTGTTCCCGTGACCGTTCCCGTGCCGTTCCCGTGCCGTTCCCGTGGCGTTTCCGTGTCGTTCACGGGACCGTTCCCGTGCCGTTCCCGTGCCGTTCCCGTGCCGTTCCGGGGCTGTTCCTGTGATCGTTCCCGTGCCATTTCCGTGACGTTCCCGGGGCTGTTCCCCGGACCGTTCCCGTGTCATTCCCGTGCCGTTCCCGTGCAGTTCCCGTGCTGTTCCCGTGCCGTTCCCGTGCCGTTCCCATGCCGTTCCCGGGGCTGTTCCCGGGGCTGTTCCCGGGGCTGTTCCCGTGCCGTTCCCGTGCCGTTCCCGTGCCGTTCCCGGGACCGTTCCATCTCGGCGACGGCTCAGTTGGCGAAGACGTGCCCCGGCCGGCGACACAGCCATCTCAGACAATCCATTCACTCAGCCGAGTCCCACTGGACTATGTCTGAGACCCTGAGCCCCACCGGACCGGATTCATGAGCCTCCCGTATCCCTGACCCCGGCACTCAGACGAGACAGGGACGGGGCCGTGTACTCTCCCCACCAAAGGCGAGATTGGTGTTCTCAGCTATCATTTCACTTTATTTATGTTTGTGAGCGCACTCTACCTTGATATCAGTGTGTGGCGCCTTTCATGCTTTGCCATTGTAATGGAAAGCGTGCCGCTGCCGGCAAAAGCCGCTTCAGTCGTCTTTAATTACAGATTGCATCGTTACATTTGCATCAAGCCGCGATTCTCATTTCACTACCAAAAGAGAGAGAGGTGCTAGAGAGGCAAACAATGTGCACAGAAGTCTGAGCTCATCATCATGTATCGTGTGAATATCACAACATAATACGCTGCTTAGTCTATAACACAGTCTACAAAATAGGAATTGCAATATTGCATCAGCACTTATCTCTGATTCCACCATAAGATATGGAGAGCCGTTATGGACATTGTGGTTTTGCACCCCACACTGATCTCCGACGCCGGTTGACACTGTGGCGCTCGTGACCGGTTGGCCTTGCAGCCTCTGATCCCGGAGACAGGCGGCATTTCCCTCCGTCCCGTCATGTCGCCCTCGGTACGGACCACTGCCGCGACACTGGCACTGGCACTCTGCCAGTCTCCACCGCCTCCTCACGGCTCACACCATCCCGCTCCTCCAGCTCCTCACACCAGCCCGCCAGTCTCCACCGCCTCCTCACACCAGCCCGCCTCCTCCAGCTCCTCACACCAGCCAGTCTCCACCGCCTCCTCACACCAGCCAGTCTCCACCGTCTCCTCACATCAGCCCGCCAGTCTCCACCACCTACTCACACCAGCCAGTCTCCACCGCCTCCTCACACCAGCCAGTCTCCACCGCCTCCTCACACCAGCCAGTCTCCACCGCCGCCTCACACCAGCCCGCCAGTCTCCACCGCCGCCTCACACCAGCCAGTCTCCACCGCCTCCTCACACCAGCCCGCCTCCTCACACCAGCCCGCCAGTCTCCACCGCCTCCTCACACCAGCCCGCCAGTCTCCACCGCCTCCTCACACCAGCCCGCCAGTCTCCACCGCCTCCTCACATCAGCCCGCCAGTCTCCACCGCCTCCTCACACCAGCCCGCCTCCTCACGCCAGCCCGCCTCCTCACACCAGCCCGCCTCCTCACACCAGCCCGCCAGTCTCCACCACCTCCCCACACCAGCCCGCCTCCTCACACCAGCCCGCCAGTCTCCACCGCCTCCTCACACCAGCCCGCCTCCGCACACCAGCCCGCCAGTCTCCACCGCCTCCTCACACCAGCCCGCCAGTCTCCACCGCCTCCTCACACCAGCCCGCCTCCTCACGCCAGCCCGCCTCCTCACGCCAGCCCGCCTCCTCACGCCAGCCCGCCTCCTCACACCAGCCCGCCTCCTCACACCAGCCCGCCTCCTCACACCAGCCCGCCAGTCTCCACCGCCTCCTCACACCAGCCCGCCTCCTCACACCAGCCCGCCTCCTCACACCAGCCCGCCTCCTCACACCAGCCCGCCTCCTCACACCAGCCCGCCAGTCTCCACCGCCTCCTCACACCAGCCCGCCTCCTCACACCAGCCCGCCTCCTCACACCAGCCCGCCAGTCTCCACCGCCTCCTCACACCAGCCCGCCAGTCTCCACCGCCTCCTCACACCAGCTCGCCTCCTCACACCAGCCCGCCTCCTCACACCAGCCCGCCTCCTCACACCAGCCCGCCTCCTCACACCAGCCCGCCTCCTCACACCAGCCCGCCTCCTCACACCAGCTCGCCTCCTCACACCAGCTCGCCTCCTCACACCAGCCCGCCAGTCTCCACCGCCTCCTCACACCAGCCCGCCTCCTCACACCAGCCCGCCTCCTCACACCAGCCCGCCTCCTCACACCAGCCCGCCTCCTCACGCCAGCCCGCCTCCTCACACCAGCCCGCCTCCTCACACCAGCTCGCCTCCTCACACCAGCCCGCCAGTCTCCACCGCCTCCTCACACCAGCCCGCCTCCTCACACCAGCCCGCCTCCTCACACCAGCCCGCCAGTCTCCACCGCCTCCTCACACCAGCCCGCCAGTCTCCACCGCCTCCTCACACCAGCTCGCCTCCTCACACCAGCCCGCCTCCTCACACCAGCCCGCCTCCTCACACCAGCCCGCCTCCTCACACCAGCCCGCCTCCTCACACCAGCTCGCCTCCTCACACCAGCCCGCCTCCTCACACCAGCCCGCCTCCTCACACCAGCCCGCCTCCTCACACCAGCCCGCCTCCTCACACCAGCCCGCCTCCTCACACCAGCCCGCCAGTCTCCACCGCCTCCTCACACCAGCCCGCCTCCTCACACCAGCCCGCCTCCTCACGCCAGCCCGCCAGTCTCCACCGCCTCCTCACACCAGCCCGCCAGTCTCCACCGCCTCCTCACACCAGCCCGCCTCCTCACACCAGCCCGCCTCCTCACACCAGCCCGCCTCCTCACGCCAGCCCGCCTCCTCACACCAGCCCGCCTCCTCACGCCAGCCCGCCTCCTCACGCCAGCCCGCCTCCTCACGCCAGCCCGCCTCCTCACACCAGCCCGCCTCCTCACACCAGCCCGCCTCACACCAGCCCGCCTCCTCACACCAGCCCGCCCAACACCAGCCCGCCCAACACCAGCCCGCCTCACACCAGCCCGCTCTTCCAGCTCCTCACACCAGCCCGCCTCCTCACACCAGTTCATCACCTGCAGCCGGCAGACGCCGTGATCGCCACCCGCGTCACCGTGACACAACCAGGGGTCGGTACAGTATCCTCGTATGATCCCCATCTGATCGGCTCGTGGTACCAGGGGTCGGTACAGTATCCTCGTATGATCCCCATCTGATCGGCTCGTGGTGCCAGGGGTCGGTACAGTATCCTCGTATGATCCCATCGGATCGGCTCGTGGTACCAGGGGTCGGTACAGTATCCTCGTATGATCCCCATCGGATCGGATCGTGGTACCAGGGGTCGGTACAGTATCCTCGTATGATCCCCATCTGATCGGCTCGTGGTACCAGGGGTCGGTACAGTATCCTCGTATGATCCCCATCGGATCGGCTCGTGACTCGTCTGAGTCGACGTCGCTGAGTCCTATCTGACCCGAGTTAGATTCGTCTCCGATCCGCTCCCTGATTCGTCTCAGAGTCTGTCCAGGCTCAGTCGCTGAGCCGACTTCTGAACTCCGTTAGGTCAGAGGTCAGAGGTCAGAAGAGCAGCCAGTCACACTGTCACAGCTGCCGACCTCTCGAATGACCCCGCTCCCTGGCCGTGTACCGGGCGGAGCGCGTCCAGCAGCCGGGTCTCCGGGTGGCGTGTATGCTGTCCACACACAGAGATATGTGGGCGTGCGATCTCCATCGCGCGGCATCGCCCTTCCCTAACCGGGAACGCTAGACGCCAATTTGGCAGATGGGGGCTGACAGGCGATTTTTCGGGAAGGCGGAAAACGGTCTGGGTCGCCGGCTTTCGGAGACGGCGAAGCGTGCTGTTGGGCGTGTCGGAGTTATGCAAGAAATATACCCATTTTTGACTAATGGCGTCCCACATTACTTCAACAGAGTCCGTTCCGGCCTCCGATCACGCAAGGCATCAATCATTACGTCACAAAAACTCCACTAATGGACGATCAACCACCCGGAAAAAAATCGATAAGGCATCTAAAAGGTTCACTTAGCAACGTTCTAATGATTTTTCGCTGCAGCTTCAAGGCCTGGATTAGCTATACAACTCTGATATCGTCATCAGTTAAATAGTTCGTTAATATCTGGAAGGGAGCCAAAGTCATCGCCAGTTAAATTGTTTGTTACTGTCTGGAAGGGAGCCTTACGAGAAAAAGAACAATTCAACTCGCCGAATAAGCTACAACAGCGCCCTCTCACACTTGCGGCTCAGACTGTCAGCGCCATCTATCGAAACTTGGAACTTGAGCAGACAAGCAGAGGCGGGAGTACATTCTGCAATACGGCTTATACCATTTTGGAAACAAAATGAGCTGGGCCCATATAGTCAGGGGCGGATCCAGAAAATCTTCGGGAGGGGGGGGGGGGTCATCAATTGCAGTGGTGTCCCTACCTGAAAACCCAGAATCTGAAAACTCAACGAATTGGGTCCACTATATTTGTAGGGTGCCCCTATTTCAGCTTTTTTTATTGACGTTGGCTATAGATATTTGCAATATCAGTCGTACCCTTTCTATCATTTAAAGTGCCGCGGATGGTGCTAAAATACATTATTTGTACAGTCAAGGGCGGCCACAAACGGCTGATGAAGAATTTACCAAGAGGGAAGTCGAGGTTCGTGACCGGGAGGGGGGGGGGGGGGGGGTTGGAAGCCATTTTTTACAAGCAGTAAATCTTATGCATGTGATAAGACTATCATTGCGCCGCGAGGCGGCGCCAAAATTTGAGGTTTTGAGCGGGTTGGAGAACTAATTTTTGCTATTGGAACCAGCATGCAGGGTCAAAACGAGGAAATATGTCTGGAGCAATAGGTGGTGTCAAAAGACATGTTGCCCTCCCTCCCTTTAAGGCCAAAGGTGGTGCAATGGCCCCTTATCCTCCCCCCTCCCTGCGGCCGCCAGTGTGTACAGTCTATATTAGACCCTTTGCTACTGGAAAAGAACACTGATTTATTTGCGCCTCGTAGCGGCGCGGATTTTATAAAACTTTATTTGTATTTTGTCTGGATAACTAGGCCCTAAAAAAAATCGAAAGGTTCTATAATCTATATGTATCAGCCCAAGGGGGCCCTCAGGGCCCCTCGAGTCCGATACGTCGTTGCCTCTGGTATAAAGGCACATTGGTGCCCCTTCATAGCCCAAGTGACGGGAGGCAAGAAGGGACATTTTTGGGGCATTATTTAGCAATTTTATTTAGCATCATTTCGCGATTTTTATTTCTTCCAACGACCAATTCTTGTGATTTCATGGCGGCACCAGACCATTGTTTTCCGTCCTGGATTCAAGGAGGCACAGTGCCCCGGTGTCTCCCCTCGCCCCACAGTGCCGCCTACCGTCACGATGGTGCCCCTGACACACCGTCACGATGGTCCCCTTGGTTCACCGGCGCGGTGGTGCCCTTGGTTCACCGGCGCGGTGGTGCCCTTGGTTCACCGGCGCGGTGGTGCCCTTGGTTCACCGGCGCGGTGGTGCCCTTCGTTCAAAGAACACTGAATTATTTTTTTTTTTATGTATTTTGGTGGTGCCCCGGCGCGGTGGTGCCCTCACGGTCCGGTGGTGCCCCCATGGCTCAAGGGGGGGTCATAACCCCCGTGCCCCCCCCCCCCCCCCCCCCCCCTGGGACCGCCACTGCATAGAGTTCGAAACACATCAACTACACAGCGGCCAGGTAAAATACTCAGCATACCCCTCAAGTCACACATCAACAGTGTAGACAATGTGTTGTAACTGATGTCAACCTTGACGTAACCACTCGGGTCAGCGCTGTCATCAGTTCTGTCGCAGTGTTAGTCTTGATGTTACTATCCGTCCGTTCATATGGTGCCCCAGCGTCAGTGGTTTATCAGTGGCGCCCTCTGCCGTACCGTAGCCGTGCTGCCCCGTGATGCCGTACCGTAGCCGTGCTGCCCCCCGTGATGCCGTACCGTAGCTGTGCTGCCCCCCGTGATGCCGTACCGTAGCTGTGCTGCCCCCCGTGATGCCGTACCGTAGCTGTGCTGCCCCCCGTGATGCCGTACCGTAGCTGTGCTGCCCCCCGTGATGCCGTACCGTAGCTGTGCTGGTTGTGTTGCCGTGTATCAGTCAGTGTGATAGTGTTGCCTCCTATGATGCCGTACCGTAGCTGTGCTGGTTGTGTTGCCGTGTATCAGTCAGT
The DNA here is from genome assembly GCA_036785665.1 of Chirona hameri. Taxonomy (NCBI): domain Eukaryota; kingdom Metazoa; phylum Arthropoda; class Thecostraca; order Balanomorpha; family Balanidae; genus Chirona; species Chirona hameri. The sequence goes on along the minus strand of JAXIVJ010000014.1, from coordinate 484,745 downwards.
GTGATAGTGCTGCCTCCTATGATGCCGTACCGTAGCTGTGCCGGTTGTGTTGCCGTGTATCAGTCAGTGTGATAGTGTTGCCTCCTATGATGCCGTACCGTAGCTGTGCTGCCCCCTGTGATGCCGTACCGTAGCCGTGCTGGTTGTGTTGCCGTGTATCAGTCAGTGTGATAGTGTTGCCTCCTATGATGCCGTACCGTAGCTGTGCTGCCCCCTGTGATGCCGTACCGTAGCTGTGCTGGTTGTGTTGCCGTGTATCAGTCAGTGTGATAGTGTTGCCTCCTATGATGCCGTACCGTAGCTGTGCTGGTTGTGTTGCCGTGTATCAGTCAGTGTGATAGTGCTGCCCCCTGTGATGCCGTACCGTAGCTGTGCTGGTTGTGTTGCCGTGTATCAGTCAGTGTGATAGTGTTGCCTCCTGTGATGCCGTACCGTAGCTGTGCTGGTTGTGTTGCCGTGTATCAGTCAGTGTGATAGTGTTGCCTCCTATGATGCCGTACCGTAGCTGTGCTGGTTGTGTTGCCGTGTATCAGTCAGTGTGATAGTGTTGCCTCCTATGATGCCGTACCGTAGCTGTGCTGGTTGTGTTGCCGTGTATCAGTCAGTGTGATAGTGTTGCCTCCTATGATGCCGTACCGTAGCCGTGCTGGTTGTGTTGCTGTGTATCAGTCAGTGTGATAGTGTTGCCTCCTATGATGCCGTACCGTAGCTGTGCTGGTTGTGTTGCCGTGTATCAGTCAGTGTGATAGTGTTGCCTCCTATGATGCCGTACCGTAGCTGTGCTGGTTGTGTTGCCGTGTATCAGTCAGTGTGATAGTGTTGCCTCCTATGATGCCGTACCGTAGCCGTGCTGGTTGTGTTGCTGTGTATCAGTCAGTGTGATAGTGCTGCCTCCTATGATGCCGTACCGTAGCTGTGCCGGTTGTGTTGCCGTGTATCAGTCAGTGTGATAGTGTTGCCTCCCGTGATGCCGTACCGTAGCTGTGCTGGTTGTGTTGCCGTGTATCAGTCAGTGTGATAGTGTTGCCTCCTATGATGCCGTACCGTAGCTGTGCTGCCCCCTGTGATGCCGTACCGTAGCTGTGCTGGTTGTGTTGCCGTGTATCAGTCAGTGTGATAGTGCTGCCCCTGTGATGCCGTACCGTAGCTGTGCTGGTTGTGTTGCCGTGTATCAGTCAGTGTGATAGTGTTGCCTCCTGTGATGTCGTACCGTAGCTGTGCTGGTTTGTTGCCGTGTATCAGTCAGTGTGATAGTGTTGCCTCCTATGATGCCGTACCGTAGCTGTGCTGGTTGTGTTGCCGTGTATCAGTCAGTGTGATAGTGCTGCCCCCTGTGATGCCGTACCGTAGCTGTGCTGCCCCCCGTGATGCCGTACCGTAGCTGTGCTGGTTGTGTTGCCGTGTATCAGTCAGTGTGATAGTGTTGCCTCCTATGATGCCGTACCGTAGCTGTGCTGGTTGTGTTGCCGTGTATCAGTCAGTGTGATAGTGCTGCCCCCTGTGATGCCGTACCGTAGCTATGCTGGTTGTGTTGCCGCCGGCCGGTGAGCGCCATGCCTCCTCTGCCGAAGCCGTACTGGCTGAGACGCAGGATCGGCTGCATCGGTCGCAGGCTGTACACGTCCTCGGTCGACTCCTGGTCCTGCTCCTGCGCCGCCTTCTCCGGCGCCACGGCAGCAGGAGACGGCTTCACGTCCGAGGGCGGCTCCGTGACGGCCTGCAGGGGACACAGGGCACGGGTCACAGGTCTGTCACAGTGATGTCACAGTGCTGGCACGGGTCTGTCACAGTGATGTCACAGTGTTGTAACAGTGCTGGCACAGTGCTGTCACAGGTCTGGCACAGGTCGTAGTCATTGGACACAGGTCACAGCGCTTTCACAGTGCTGTCACAGTGCTGTCACAGTGCTGTCACAGTGCTGTCACAGTGCTGTCACAGTGCTGTCACAGTGATGTAACAGTGATGTCACAGTGATGTCACAGTGATGGCACAGTGATGGCACAGTGATGACACAGTGATGTCACAGTGATGACACAGTGATGTAACAGTGATGTCACATGTTTGGCACATGTATGTCACAGTGCTGTCACAGTGATGTCACAGTGATGGCACAGGTATGTCATATGTATGTCACAGTGGTGTCACATGACTGTCACAGTGGTATCACAGTCGTGGCACGGTGATGTCACAGTGATGTCACAGGTCTGGCACAGGTCTGTCACAGGTATGTCACAGTGCTGGCACAGGTCTGTCACAGTGCTGTCACAGTGATGGCACAGTGCTGTCACAGTGCTGTCACAGTGCTGTCACAGGTATGTCACAGTGCTGTCAGTGCTGTCACAGGTCTGGCACAGGTCGTAGTCATTGGACACAGGTCACAGCGATGTCACAGTGCTGTCACAGTGCTGTCACAGGTATGTCACAGTGCTGTCAGTGCTGTCACAGGTATGGAACAGGTCGTAGTCATTGGACACAGGTCACAGGTCTGACACAGTGATGTCACAGTGCTGTCACAGGTCTGCCACAGGTATGTCACAGTACTGCCACAATGTTGTCACAGTGATGTCACAGTGCTGTCACAGTGCTGTCACAGTGCTGTCACAGGTCGTAGTCATTGGACACAGGTCACAGTGGGCACAGTGCTGTCACAGGTCGTAGTCATTGGACACGGGTCACAGTGCTGTCACAGGTCGTAGTCATTGGACATGGATCACAGTGCTGTCACAGGTCGTAGTCATTGGACATGGGTCACAGTGGTCACAGGTCGTAGTCATTGGACACAGGTCACAGTGGTCACAGTGCTGTCACAGGTCGTAGTCATTGGACATGGGTCACAGTGCTGTCACAGGTCGTAGTCATTGGACACGGGCCACAGTGGTCACAGTGCTGTCACAGGTCGTAGTCATTGGACATGGGTCACAGTGCTGTCACAGGTCGTAGTCATTGGACACGGGCCACAGTGGTCACAGTGCTGTCACAGGTTGTAGTCATTGGACACAGGTCACAGTGCTGTCACAGGTCGTAGTCATTGGACACGGGTCACAGTGCTGTCACAGGTCGTAGTCATTGGACACAGATCACAGTGGTCACAGTGCTGTCACAGGTCGTAGTCATTGGACATGGATCACAGTGCTGTCACAGGTCGTAGTCATTGGACACGGGCCACAGTGGTCACAGTGCTGTCACAGGTTGTAGTCATTGGACACAGGTCACAGTGCTACGGGGACATCGCGCCGCGCTCTGAGCCTTCTGAGCATCCGGTATCTGAAAGGCGGACCGGCAGCGGTCCAGGAGCGGCTCGGTAAGCCCTAATAAAACAGAGCCAGCTGGTTAGCGGCCGCGGCGATAAAGACGGATGAAAGGTTTGGTTTATGACGCGTAATCCAGATTTATCGTCTCATGATACACGGTTGTTGGGTAATCGCTACTCTCGTGTGCATTAATGATTCAATGAACTATTTAATCAACTGAAAAGCACCTGTGTTGATCATGATTGTGGATTTAGCGAATGCCTTCGCCGTGCCTTGTCGCTATTTACAGACCCATTCGCTACATTGGCGCACTTGGGTGGCCTACAACTGCACAGTACCTATAACTTGTACTGAGCAGGTTACGGTAAATTTTAGTGGCCAAATAACGACCATCGAGGAAGGCTCCAGACAATTCATATGATAGATAAATGACGTGAAATGCTTTCTGCAGGTTGTAAAGCTACATACCTATTTATTGCCCAATCAGAGGATGAGCCTAGTAGTAAACATGACGGCTGGACCAATATCGTGTAATAATGTGCGAATACAACTCTCATAACCAGTGCCATTTAATATAGATAGAAATAAAAGATAGGGCTCTATCCGCATTCCTATTTCAATAACTTTTGAACGAAACGGTGGCAACGAATGGTTTTGCCAGCTACGGTTCCTTTAGTACCCTTTGTTTAGTACGCTTGGTTCCTTTAGTAGCCTTTGCGACTCCCATGTGTCGTTAAACAAGCTTCTGCGCCTCTCACCCACCTCCTTGGTTCCGCGTCGATGCTGCTGCTGCTGTTCTGTGGTGCCTCGACTGGCCGGGTGTCCGCCTGCTCCCCCTCCTCCTCCCCGGTCCAGCTCGGGCGTCTGTGGCATGGGTGAGACCAGCGCCACGCTGACGGCGGGCGCCGGCCGGCCGCGGCCCAGCTGCCGCTGCCGGGGCAGCACCAGCACCTTCTCCTCCGGCTCGTGACCACGCAACGCCGGGGACGGGGCTGAGGAGGGAGCCGAGGCAGGAGCAGCTGACGCAGCGGGAGCTGCAGGGGCGGGGGATGCAGATACCGGAGTATGTGCCGGGGCTGGAGTGGCAGCAGGAGCTGGAGTGGCAGCAGGAGCTGGAGTGGCAGCAGGAGCCGGCGTGGCGGCCGGCGCCGGGGAGGAGGCAGTGGAAGCGGCGGTGGCAGCTGTAGCGGCGGGAGACGGCTTGGGGATGGCGCTGGCCGCCGCCGCCTGGCCGCCGCCGCAGCTGCTCGCCAGGCTGGACTGGCTGCCGGCCAGACTGCGCCGTTTGGCGCCAGCTGGGGAGGCGGCAGCGGCAGTGCCGGGTCGGCCGGCGCGCTGCTGCGGCGCCTGCAGCAGGGAGCGCTGCCCGCCGCGCCGCGACAGCGAGCCGTAACTATCGGGGGCGGGTCGCGCTGCCGGCGCCGCCCCGACAGACTCCGAGGAAGGCGCGCCGCTGCAACACACAGCACACATCAGCGTCAAACAAACACACAGCACACATCAGCGTCAGACAAACACACAGCACACAGCAGCGTCAGACAAACACACAGCACACATCAGCGTCAGACAAACACACAGCACACATCAGCGTCAGACAAACACACAACACACATCAGCGTCAGACAAACACACAGCACACAGCAGCGTCAGACAAGCACACAGCACACATCAGCGGCAGACAAACACACAGCACACAGCAGCGTCAGACAAACACACAGCACACAACACACTTCAAGTCTAATTTTTGCCTCTGAACCCCGCTTTAGCCAAGCTAAGTAGCTGTTGGATAGCTCTGTTGTTTTGTGTATTTTTTGAGGAACCACATTATATTTAGATATAAGGATTAGATATTTAGTTTGGTGGATCGTTTAGGTATTATTTTTAAGCATTCATAGTTAGCTGTTACCTCTTACTTGCTTTTTAAAGGACTTTTCATTCTAGCTTGTGTGCGCCAAAATTGTCTTAGTCTTATTTTTGTGTTATTAGTTGCAGGGTTGGATAAGTAGATATTTTAGAAAATTAGGGATAATTAAGGTGTATTTAGTATTCAGTTTATTTAAGGATTAGATATTTAGTCTAGTATTAGGTGCACTCATAGCTGATTTGTGTCACTAGCTTTACCTAGATCTAGTTAAGGTTTAGAAGAAGAAGAAGAAAAAAAGTTAAGTTAAGTTAGTAAAGTATTGAAAAGTGCATAGTACCTAAGTTATATACCTAAGTTACTAGTGTATTCAAATGAGCATGACTAGGATGCAGGCGAAGGTAGCAGAGCTAGAGGCCCTCCAGGCTAGAGTAGCGGAGCTTGAGGCGCAGTTAAGTAAGTGTAGGTGTAGAGATGAGCCGCAGGAGGGTGTAGCTCCTGACCAAGGAACGTATGCGCAGATCGTGGTTAGGGGGTCAGAAAAGGAGCCTACAGGATCAGGGACCAGTGGTAGTTCTGATAGGGGCATAAGGGAGGAGGATAAGGCAAAGGTGGATAGTGCGGCTGGGGTTTGGAAGTGTGTTGGAGGGTCACGTTTCTGGAGACTCAACATTGTGGAAAGTAATGCTAGGGCCACAGACAATAAGGATGAGGAGGGGTGCTGGGTAATGGAGGGTGGTAGCAGAATCTGGAGGAGGAAGAGGGAAGGGGATCAGGAGGGATGGACAAAAGTTCAGGGTAGAGTCAGGCAGTACAGCCCCAGGGAACATCAGCAGGTTACAATAGCAAATAGGTTCAGTGCGTTAGAGTCAGCAGCTGAAAGTGACAGGGAAGAGATTCAGCATTTAGTGGTTGGGGACTCAAGGGTAAGGCCCTTAAGGCGAACATTCTGTGGGAAGAGGGACAGATGTATAGTCAAACCGGGGGCAAGAGTAGTTGATATGGGCCCTGTCATTGAGGCAGAACTTGGTAGGAGTAGCCCGGAGACAGTTATAATACAGGTGGGGGTGAACGACATAGGAACTAGGCAGAGTGTGATAATAGTAGCGGAGTACCGGAGCCTGCTGCAGAGGTTGAAGGAGTCCAGGAAACCAGTCATTGTGACTGGCATCCTCCCTCGCTGTGGAGCCAGTGAGGAGTGGTACTCGAGAGCTCTGTCTGTGAACAGCTCAGTTCAGAACTTATGTTCAGCTATGGGGCTTAGTTATGTAGACTTATGGGATCAGTTCTATGAGTGGCATAGGTACTATATGAAGGATGGGCTTCACTTATCGGATGAGGGGGCAAGGGCTTTGGGAGATGCCTACAGAAGTGTCATTCAGGGAAACTAGGTAGGAGGGGGGGGGGGGGGGGGGGGGTTCAGGGACGCTAGTACTAGGGCATCAGGAAGTAAGCATTGGTAGAAGTTCATGTCAGAATAGGACAGTAGATCATAATTCCCTCAGAATTAGTAGAGTCAGCTCAAAGTATAAGATCACATGTGTGTTGCTGAATGCCCAAAGTATTAGGTCTAAATTTGATGAGTTTGAGTGTTATGTTGCCCTTGAAAAGCCTGATATCATTTGTGTAACCGAGACATGAGTTAGTGAGGGGTATAATATGGATAGGCTACAGGATTTCGAGTTACAAGGGTATAACATGTTCTCATACTGCAGAGAATCACGGCAGGGAGGCGGAGTGTTTGTATATGTAAATAGCTTGTACTGCACTACTAGAGTTGATGATTCTAGTAAAGTAAAAGAAGTAGAATCAATCTGGCTCGACATTAAAATTGGTACAGGAAACAGAGGAAGGTTGAGGATAGGTGCATTTTACAGACCAGGGAATCTTCCAAGGAACTCCCAAGCTGAAACAGACCAAGATATTTGTGAGGAAATACGTAGGAACTTTCGGGCTCAGTGTCTTATTATGGGAGATTTTAACTTAAGAGGATACGAAAGTATAGCAGAGGAAACAAATGAGTGTAGGTTGTATAGGCAAATCTTTGAAGAGGAGCTTTTCATGCATCAGTTTGTAACAGAGCCAACCAGACATTGCTCCATTCTAGACCTTGTATTCTCAGACAACAGTGATCTAGTTAGTGACATAAGTATTTGTGCAGGTCTAGGAACCAGTGATCACAATATGGTTAAATTCAATATCTCATCAGAAATGAGGCCCAAAGATAACCTTATTATGGTTCCAAACTTCAGCCGGGCTGATTTTGATGGTATTAGAAATGACCTTGCACAGATAAAATGGAACGTTGAGTTGGCAGGTTTAGATGCATGAGGCCTGGAATGTTTTCAAAGCTAGATTAAGCCAAATTCAAAATCGGCATATACCCCTCAGGCACAAACGTAACAGAACCAAGGGCAATCCAGTTTGGCTTACCCCAGAAGTAAGGAGTGCTATACAAGCTAAAAGAAGTGCATTTGGCATTTTGAAGGGATCTTCACTAGATATAAATCAGAAGGCCTACCAGAATGCAAGAAATTCAGTTAAGAAAAAGGTCAGAGCAGCTAAAAGGGCAAAGGAACTTGATTTAGCTAGACATTGTAATGCAGATAGTAAGAAGTTCTTCAGTTTTTATAAGTTAAGTACAGTTTCCAAAAATATAGGTCCATTTAAGGTAGATGATGTGTTAGTTAGCAAGGACAGTGAAATGGTTGAAGTGCTTAATGATCAGTTTCAATCTGTCTTTACTATCGAGGACCAGAGTAGTATTGCAGCACTTCAGCCTGAGCTAGAGACAGAGGAGACTATAGGAGAGCTAGGTGGCATAAGTAGTGAACTTGTTCTAGAATATCTAAAGAAAGTAAGGCCTAACAAGGCAGAAGGACCTGATGAAATCCATGCTAGACTTTTAAGAGAATCTGAAAGGGAGTTGTCGGTTCCATTAGCCATAATATTTTCTAAATCACTTGCAGATAGTAAAATTCCACTTGATTGGAAAAGAGCAAATGTTGTTCCTATTCATAAAAAGGGAGATAGAAGTAAAGAGGAAAACTATAGACCAGTTAGTCTGACCTCATTAGTCTGCAAGGTGCTTGAATCAATCATCAAAGATAAGATTGTTGAATTCTTGGAGCAAAATGAACTCATCAAGGATACACAGCATGGCTTTAGGAAGGGCCGTTCTTGTTTAACTAATCTTCTGGAGTTTTTTGATGTTGCAACAGATAGCTTTGATCAGGGTAAACAGCTAGATGTAGCTTTTCTTGATTTCAGTAAAGCATTTGACAAAGTCCCCCATACAAGACTGGGGTTGCAACTTAAAATTCATGGGATCAGGGGCAAGATTCTGGATTGGATAGAAACGTGGCTTTCAGGACGCCAGCAAAGGGTTATATTGAATGGGTGCCAATCACAATGGAAGGAGGTTCTCAGTGGGGTTCCACAGGGCTCAGCCCTGGGCCCATTGCTTTTTATAATATTTGTGAATGCAATTGAGAACAGTATAGACAGCAAAGTCTTGAAATTTGCAGACGATCTAAAAGTTGTCAGGATTATTAGAGGAAAACATGATCAGGATGTTTTTCAATCAGATCTGGACAAGCTAGTTGAGTGGTCTGAAGCATGGCAGATGCAATTCAATTTGAGTAAATGTAAGATTGTGCACGCTGGACGGGTTAGCAGTAAACATAGGTATGAAATGGGTGGGCAGAAAATGGAGCAGATTGAAAAGGAAAGAGATTTAGGTGTCGTGGTAAACAATAGACTATCAGCGTCAGACCAGGTTGTAGAAGCTAGGAAAAAGGCACTTAGAATGCTAGGGGCCATTAACAGAAATGTTTCCTACAAGAGTGAAAAGGTAATAACAAAACTGTATTGTGCATACGTTAGACCACATTTGGAGTATTGTGTACAAGCCTGGTCTCCAACATATGAGAAAGATTGCTGGTTGTTAGAAAGAGTTCAAAAAAGGGCAACAAAAATGGTTAATTGTCTTGGTAGTTTACCTTATGAAGATAGATTAAAGAAATTGGGTATGTTTTCACTTAGATATAGAAGGCTAAGAGGAGATCTAATTGAAGTCTTCAAATTTGTAAATAGTCAGCATTCTGGATATTTAAAGGGTATGTTTGAGTTCAATAGGGAAAATCGAGGTAGAGGTCATCAGCATAAACTCATTATGAAACAAAGTAGGACTAGGCTACGACAGTCATTTTTCAGTAGAAGGGTTGTAGGACATTGGAATATGCTACCAGGGGATGTCGCTGATGCAGTAACACTTGCTTCCTTCAAAATTAGATTAGATAAATACTTTACAGAGAAGGGATTAGTTCATAAATACTCGTGGGATTAGCCTTCTTTTATGCAGGTAGAGTAAGGTGATTTGAAGGGGCGAGACTGGTGGAGGGGGGGGGGGGGGTGGGGGTGGGGGTGGGGGTGGGGGTGGGTGTGGGTGTGGGTGTGGGTGTGGGTGTGGGTGTGGGTGGGGTGGGGTGCAACCTCGGATGGGCCCAAGAGGCTCTTTGTTGCACTTTTCTTTTATGTCTTTATGTCTTTTGTCACACATCAGCGTCAGACAAACACACAGCACACATCAGCGTCATACAAACACACAGCACACAGCAGCGTCAGACAAACACACAGCACACATCAGCGTCAGACAAACACACATCACACAGCAGCGTCAGACAAACACACAGCACACAGCAGCGTCAGACAAACACACAGCACACAGCAGCGTCAGACAAACACACAGCACACAGCAGCGTCAGACAAGCACACAGCACACATCAGCGGCAGACAAACACACAGCACACATCAGCGTCAGACAAACACACATCACACAGCAGCGTCAGACAAACACACAGCACACAGCAGCGTCAGACAAACACACAGCACACAGCAGCGTCAGACAAACACACAGCACACAGCAGCGTCAGACAAACACACAGCACACATCAGCGTCAGACAAACACACAGCACACAGCAGCGTCAGACAAACACACAGCACACATCAGCGTCAGACAGCACACATCAGCGTCAGACAAACACACAGCACACATCAGCGTCAGACAAACACACAGCACACAGCAGCGTCAGACAAACACACAGCACACATCAGCGTCAGACAAACACACAGCACACAGCAGCGTCAGACAAGCACACATCACACAGCAGCGTCAGACAAACACACAGCACACATCAGCGTCAGACAAACACACAGCACACAGCAGCGTCAGACAAGCACACATCACACAGCAGCGTCAGACAAACACACATCACACAGCAGCGTCAGACAAACACACAGCACACAGCAGCGTCAGACAAACACACATCACACAGCAGCGTCAGACAAACACACAGCACACAGCAGCGTCAGACAAACACACAGCACACATCAGCGTCAGACAAACACACAGCACACAGCAGCGTCAGACAAACACACAGCACACATCAGCGTCAGACAAACACACAGCACACAGCAGCGTCAGACAAGCACACATCACACAGCAGCGTCAGACAAACACACAGCACACATCAGCGTCAGACAAACACACAGCACACAGCAGCGTCATACGGCAACAGGGGACGGCAGAAGAGTTGGTCATAATCAGACGACGCCAGATGACATGAGCGACAGACGAAAGCGACATCGCAGACTGTTGACTTGGTAAGTTCACCGGGTGCCATCAAGACCCAAGACTTGGTAGGTTCACTGGGTAGCGTACAGTCACGATGAGCGAATCAACTCGGCAGATCAGCGCTTCCAAAACGGATGCTGCTAAACAACTGGCCACGCCTACTTTATTTCATATATATCAACTAAGTGCCGTGTCAGAAAACGGCCAACGACTTCAAATGCAATTTATGGCCAGCAATATGACCACATCGAGTTCAGTAGCAAGATTAATGTCGGCAATCCCAATAAACAACAGAGACAACATCAAAAGGAGATATCTCAACGGCACCGGTCCATATGGGGAGCAGTATGATGACAGCATGAGAACGACATAACACAGTATAAGGGCGCCACAGGGGCGTTATAAGACAGACACAAAGCATTACGAGTATGTTACGAGAAAGGTACAAGGACAGCAAAAGATCATAACGAGGACGGTACAAAAAAAAAAACAGAGTGGGTGCCTCGTCGATGTCATGGTGCATCGTCATGTTTTGCCGTGAAAGCCGCTGGAGACTGACATCGGCTGACCGACCGTGACCTGATACTGGTCAAGGAGTGACGCCACGACCAGCCGTCCCGACCCCGCCCCCGCCCCGTGTGTTGCAGACACTAAACAAGCTGCTCACTCACGTGGAAGACGAGTCGGCAGTGTTTACGTTGGAAGACGAGTCGGATTTTTCCGAGCGGGCAGAGGAGCTGAACCCACTCGAACTGGAAGTCCGCTTGATGACGTTGCCACCTGGCGGCGAAATTGTGAACTGCAAGTTAGCTGCTGTGGCGGCGGCCTGCTTGAGCGCTGGCAGACAGTACGGTTTTGAAATGGGACTTCATACTCGGCCTTGGTTATCATGCAAACTTTGACGGTATCGTGTTGATGAGCCGATCCCGATTCGGAAAGTCCATAAATTCATGTCGCGGAAGCTATAACTCCAGTTGACGAATGACGAATATCAGCGATGTTTATCCTTCAGTGCAACATGTTCTCATAAGCTGTCAGAAACAGCTCTCATTTATTTCCTCGACATTTCTAAGAGGGTCCGTGAGCTGGCAATCGAAATAATCCCATAATGTATTGTGCTTATTTAGCTAAGCACTTCACAGAATGATCATAGTGATCTGGCTTTCGTACTTGACACCGAAGCGGTATGATAAGCAGTCGGGAAAGCATGGGCCTCTGATATCATGAAAACCGTTGGAACTTACAATGAACACGCTTTCTTTGACGTCATCATCTATTGCAATAATCACTAAACACACGGTCATAGTAATCCCGTGATAAATGCAATGTAGCCGCGTTGAGTGTGGATTTGAACGTGAACTCGTCACTCGTACTCGGTACTTTGGCACCATAAAACATCCACACAACCTTTTGTATCACAGGCTAGCATGTTGCTATTCATAGAGCGTCCTGTTTATCATTATACCGTCCATATAATCTTCATTTTCACCGGTGTTCACTTGAATAAGGCAATGGTCACCTGTCATGCAAAGGTATTTGAAAAAACAATCATATTTTTGGCTGGCAACAATGATCTTTTGTGTCGGGCGGTGATACTAATTCGTGAGCCGCATCCAGTTTTATGTGTAAACATGCGGCTCAAGCATACCGACTTAACCGGTCGTCTTTTCCTGGAGATAAAAAATGTGATGCGTGTCGAGCTGTTCCGAATAGCCTGGTTTTTAGAAGCGTTGGGCCCTTCCATTTGCGACCAATTCAGCGACAGGAAATTATCGTTCAGTCTGCGATAAGGTGACATGGGGGATGGCACTGTCGTGGCTCTGAAGCTCTGCTGGAGATTTGTAGGTCAACCTTTTCAACACTCAATCTATTTATCTTCTTAACAATCTACTTATCTAACAGCCAGCTAAACGTTATTTTGATCTGTCAAATTCAAGACACGAGCTTATCGAGCCGCCTCAGGTTGCAATCGCCACACACAAAGAGGTCTTAGTGGACAAAGTTGGGCATGCAGGCGATACATTTCTCGTGTGTAGCATCCATCTGTGATCTGGACGTATTTTTGCACCATAACAAAGCCTTCCCACATCCCAAAAATCACAAACACACACACACACACACACACACACACACACACACACACACACACACACGCACACGCACACGCACACGCACACGCACACGCACACGCACACGCACACGCACACGCACACGCACACGCACACGCACACGCACACGCACACGCACACGCACACGCACACGCACACGCACACGCACACGCACACGCACACGCACACGCACACGCACACGCACGCACACACACACACACACACACACACACACACACACACACACACACACACACACACACACACACACACACACACACACACACGCACACGCACACGCACACGCACACGCACACGCACACGAACACGTACACGTACACGTACAAGCACACCCACACGCACACGCACACCCACACGCACACGCACACGCACACGCACACGCACACGCACACGCACACGCACACGCACACGCACACGCACACGCACACGCACACGCACACGCACACGCACCAGACATACTGCAGTGATCTGACCCACACCAAACGCACCCCCCCCCCCCCCTCACACCACCCCCACACCCGGCGCGTGCCCTGATGGCCGTGTTTGCTCGGTGGGAGCGTCGATAACGAATCAGCTCCAATTACGTGACCTGCGCCGCGCCGCGGGACGCAACAAAAAGCTCCGATCAGCACACAGACAGAGCGGGGCGGGGCGGGGCGGGGCGGGTCGCGGCGCGGGGCGCGGGGCCTCTGACCTGCCCTGCTCCTGCCCTTGTCTCTGGCGGCGGCCGGTCCGGCGGCGGAGACGGCGCCGCTCTTGGTCTGCGGAGTCTTGGCGGCGGGGCTGGCCAGCGAGGAGGCCGCCTTGGCGGTGGCGGCGCGACCCGTCCTCGGGGTGGACAGGCCCGACCTGGGGGCAGGGCGACAGAGGTCACAATTGGTGACAGAGGTTATAATTGGTGACAGAGGTCAGACCTGGTGACCCAGGAATGAGGCAGAGGTCAGACCAGGTGACGAGGGGCGGAGGTCAGACATGATGGCCAGGACAGAGGTCAGGTCAGCATACAACTCCGACACGAGGTCACACAAGAGCCTGTTGATGGTCACACTATCGAGACAGCAACGAGCCAAACAACACCGAATGTAAGAGGCATCGATGGTTGACTACTATCGTCACCCGTAGCTATGTGTACTACGTAGCGTAGCTACCAGTAGGGGATGGCATGCGTGGCTACCAGTAGGGGATGGCATGCGTAGCTGCCAGTAGGGGATGGCATGCGTAGCTGCCAGTAGGGGATGGCATGCGTGGCTGCCAGTAGGGGATGGCATGCGTAGCTACCAGTAGGGGATGGCATGCGTGGCTGCCAGTAGGGGATGGCATGCGTAGCTACCAGTAGGGGATGGCATGCGTAGCTGCCAGTAGGGGATGGCATGCGTGGCTACCAGTAGGGGATGGCATGCGTAGCTGCCGGTAGGGGATGGCATGCGTGGCTGCCAGTAGGGGATGGCATGCGTAGCTACCAGTAGGGGATGGCATGCGTGGCTGCCAGTAGGGGATGGCATGCGTAGCTACCAGTAGGGGATGGCATGACGAACAGACAACTCAATGTCGGGCGCACGCGGCAGCGGCGGCCCCCCGGCTGTGGGAACGACGCACCTGACTGGTGCGCCATGATACGGCGCACGGGGAGGATAGGACGCTAACAATGCGGCGAGAGCGCGTGATGCGTCTGCCCCTGTTGGTGCCGGAATAATTAGCGGTGAGGCAGCAGAAAGGCTCGATGGATGGGACCGGAACACAATCCGACGAGCGGCGGGCGAGGAGGGACGTTAATGGATCGAGGGATAGCTGACTATATACATCGCAGATCTGACGAACACGTCGCTGTCTTCATGGGCATACAGATCTGGTGTCGATGTTCTAGTTTTAGTGGAACACGTGCCACAGTAAGCGAAATGCGACCGTTAAGTTATGACTGATTGTCATTATTTGAGTCCCGTACTGAGAAGGCTAGGAGTAACAGGACAGCAGAGCATAAGCCGCAGCCTGTGAGCAATGACATCACATATCATCGAAATAGTAATATAAATAACATCTACTTTTTGGTGAGTAAAATTGTGATTTTTACCATACGTGAAAGTCAGAGTTCCCAAGACTTGAGACGTGTACGCAGGAAAAGCTGCGGTGTCGTCATCCCGTCACAAACCGCCTGGCGAGCGGGTGACATCCGTTAGCGGTCTGAGCCGACCTCCACCTGTGCCGATAGCCGCTGATCCTATTCCGGTCACTCAGAAGTCAGAACAAAGAACTGGGAGTTCGTCCGGTCAGCACAGCGAACCGGCCGCAACAGCCGTCTGCCGTGACGAGTGACATCACCAGGGGCCTGCCGTGACGAGAGACACGACATCGCCAGCGCCGGATGTGGCGGTGAGCACAGCAGAGCAGTGTCCACGAGTGTCCGGCCGGGGTGATCTGTATTTGTCTGATATCACCCACCAGACACCACCATTGACCACCGCCAGTATGTCCACATATTCTGAGCCCAGCAGGCGTCAGCGGGCGTCAGCGGGCGTCAGCGGGCGTCAGCGGGCGTCAGCGGGCGTCAGCGGGCGTCAGCGGGCGTCAGCGGGCGTCAGCGGGCGTCAGCGGGCGTCAGCGGGCGTCAGCGGGCGTCAGCGGGCGTCAGCGGGCGTCAGCGGGCGTCAGCGGGCGTCAGCGGGCGTCAGCGGGCGTCAGCGGGCGTCAGCGGGCGTCAGCGGGCGTCAGCGGGCGTCAGCGGGCGTCAGCGGGCGTCAGCGGCAGCATCACAGACCCCGAGGCGCTAACCAGACTCTACAGCAAGTGGCCGACCCTGTGGCCCGCGTCTCGACGTATGCGGCAGGCGAGGACGCGCCGGTGAGAAGGTCACGCCACCTGCCACTGAGTGCCAGGGTGGCCGGCTGTGTCCAGTATGACCGGGCAGACGGCCAGCCGGGCAGCCCACGCAGCCACGCAGCGGCGGTCTGGCGCCGAGTTCAGGGGAAAACCGACTCGTCGACGCCGACACAACCAGTCGCCATCGCGGCCAACGGCGAAATGTTTTCATCATCCCGGACTCAGAGCCGACGTACCAGGAGTCAGGACAGGGAGAACTCACCTCTGCTGGCGGCGGACCGCTCTCAGCACAGGCCGATCTTCCGGCTCCGACTCCGGCTCCGGGTCCGGCTCCGGCTGGGCTGACATCTCACGCTCTCCGCCCCAGCCGACCCCAGCGGAGCTCAGCGGAGCTCAGCGGAGCTCAGCGGAGCTCAGCGGAGCTCAGCGGAGCTCAGCGGAGCTCAGCGGAGCTCAGCGGAGCTCAGCGGAAAGCGCAGCGGAGCTCAGCGGCGGAGCTCAGCGGCGGAGCTCAGTACGACCCGCAGACACGGTCACCAGCGCCTCACTATCCCCGGACGGCCGCGGCGTACTGCCGTTACATCAGGCGCAACGGCCCGGCCCGTCCAGACGACCGTCCTCCGCCCACCGACCCCCACCGACCCCCTCCCCGCGGCAGCAGTGTAAACTACCGACAGGGGGCCGCCGCCGGCCGCTCTGACGTCATGAGCGTCGTCCGCGGACATCAACCGTGACATCATTCCAGGGCACGGCCGACGGACGGTCAGACGGTCAGACGGTCAGACGGTCAGACCGACCGACCGACCGACCGACCGACCGACCGACCGACCGACCGACCGACCGACCGACCGACCGACCGACCGACCGACCGACCGACCGACCGACCGACCGACCGACCGACCGACCGACCGACCGACCGACCGACCGACCGACCGACCGACCGACCGACCGACCGACCGACCGACCGACCGACCGACCGACCGACCGACCGACCGACCGACCGACCGACCGACCGACCGACCGACCGACCGACCGCACACGGCGCCAGTGATGTGTATAGTCACCACAGACGCCCGATAACGAGGCCAATCATCCGCACGACGCGGCGCACGTGTGCGTGATCTCAGGCCGCGGCGTGTGGTTCTTGGCAGCGAGGCCGCAGCGGCGGTCGGCCGTCCCGTGTCGCACCGCGCCGCCGGCCTCCTGACATCCTTCAAGACACCTGTGACGGGATCAGTTCAGGGACGACACGGACGGCCAGAGGAATCACGAGCGGTGCGTCTGCCTCGCCGGAACCGACGGCGTCACATCGCCGCTGCCACCGCTGCCGCCACCGCTGCCGGCGTGGCTGGCGCAGCTGTCCCGGCCAGCGGCGGACGCGGAGCTGTGTCCGACACGGTGACGAACAACCCCACCTGGCGCCTGCGATCAGCGGTCGACGCGGAGACGACGCGGAGAAGACGCTGCGTGGCATCCCGTCTGTCGCCGCCCGCTTATCCCGGGACGTAGCGACGCTGCCGACAGCCAGACAAAGCTGGGGACGTAGCGACGCTGCCGACAGCCAGACAAAGCTGGGGAGACCCGACGCTGCCGACAGCCAGACAAAGCTGGGGAGACCCGACGCTGCCGACAGCCAGACAAAGCTGGGGAGACCCGACGGTGTCGACAGCCAGACAAAGCTGGGGAGACCCGACGCTGCCGACAGCCAGACAAAGCTGGGGAGAATCGCTGGTGTCGACAGCGACACAAAGCTAGGGATAAGTGGGCTTCGTGTCGCCTGGAGTGGTACTGACGAGGCCCAGCGCGGCGATGGGGTGCCGGAACGGTAACGACACAAAGACGAGTCGATAACCGCGCAATGTGACGAAGATTCGGCCGGCTATAAAGTGATAAGACGCCAATCCCAAACTGTGAGGCTGACGCGTGACAAGAGGTCCTACCGCCTCAGGTCAAATCAAACCCAGGCCACAACCAGACCCGGCACCGACAATCGTCAACCACGGAAACCGCAGTGTCTCAGTTATGTAGAGCAGGGGGCGGCGGGGGTGACCTCCCAGCTGACTGCTGATCACAGTCCAGCGCCGACAGCGCTCCTTCTGAGGCCGTATCGCCTCTCTGAGCGGCCTCCCCGGGGGGCGGAACAGCGCCACCCGGGGGGCTGCGGCGGCGGCGGCGGCGGCGGCGGCGGGCTGTGGTCGCCAGCGGCCGCCGCCGGGAAGGCAGGCTCGGAGGCGGTCACCGTCACGGTCACCACATCCTCGGGAATGTCGGCCGCGGTCAGATCACAGGATCATGGGCGCCAGCCGGTCAGATCACAGGCGAGGCAGCACCAGCACGCCACGCTGGTACAGTGATCTCTCGGAGGACCACCCTCATCAGGACCAGGCGTCAGGCGAGGGACATGACGCCTGAGGTCAGGTCATGTGACGGCCAACCGATGAGGGTTCAGGTCTCAGTGGATCAGGAAATAAGAACATCACAAAGTTACGTCCTAGCCAATTGAAGCGTCACTCTCCGGAGTCGGCACCGGATCCAGCAGGGACGAGATTTGCCTCCGTTAGCGGAGATTGGATGGAATTCCTGGTCGTGCCACTGCTCAATCGATCAGAGGAATTCCCAGGAAGTTTGGTGAGGCTCCGCGGTGAATTATGTATGCAAGATTGGTTTGGAGACCTGTGGTCCCAGGACAGGGACGTGGGTTATTTGAGGTTAGATCAATAAAGCCTCTGAAAGAAGCAGGTCTTAGAGGCGCATGGAAATGTGTAGGTCTTCTCAGGGCATATAGCGTTACACAACATACTGAACACGATTGAAAAGCACATAGGTATTGTATGAATAAATAGTGCAGAAACTAAGGTTGACACACATATCTGACAGGCAGGCAGTCTGGGAGCAGAGAAATGAGCCGGTCGCGGCAGCACAAGACCCAATAAGTCATCGATGCACATCAATTTAATCAGCCGCGGAAAGCAGGCGGCGCTAACGGGAGACGGGAGACGGTACACGAGCCACGGGCGTCACCCGCAGCTAACCTATCTAACCCGTAACCCGTAACCACTGGGGTAACCCGCTAACCCGGCCACGAGCCACGGGCGTCACCCGCAGCTAACCTATCTAACCGTAACCACTGGGGTAACCCGCTAACCCGGCCACGAGCCACGGGCGTCACCAGCAGCTAACCTATCTAACCCGTAACCCGTAACCACTGGGGTAACCCGCTAACCCGGCCACGGGCCACGGGCGTCACCCGCAGCTAACCTATCTAACCCGTAACCCGTAACCACTGGGGTAGCCCGCTAACCCGGCCACGAGCCACGGGCGTCACCAGCAGCTAACCTATCTAACCCGTAACCCGTAACCACTGGGGTAACCCGCTAACCCGGCCACGAGCCACGGGCGTCACCAGCTGACTCGACCGTGACGACCGACGGAAGGTGAGATGAAGCTGTAGCCGTTCTCGGCACCGCTCAGAACGCGACTCTACTTACCTCTGCCCGGAGGGGGAGATGAAGCTGTAGCCGTTCTCGGCACCGCTCAGAACGCGACTCTACTTACCTCTGCCCGGAGGGGGAGATGAAGCTGTAGCCGTTCTCGGCACCGCTCAGAACGCGACTCTACTTACCTCTGCCCGGAGGGGGAGGTGAAGCTGTAGCCGTTCTCGGCACCGCTCAGAACGCGACTCTACTTACCTCTGCCCGGAGGGGGAGATGAAGCTGTAGCCGTTCTCGGCACCGCTCAGAACGCGACTCTACTTACCTCTGCCCGGAGGGGGAGATGAAGCTGTAGCCGTTCTCGGCACCGCTCAGAACGCGACTCTACTTACCTCTGCCCGGAGGGGGAGATGAAGCTGTAGCCGTTCTCGGCACCGCTCAGAACGCGACTCTACTTACCTCTGCCCGGAGGGGGAGATGAAGCTGTAGCCGTTCTCGGCACCGCTCAGAACGCGACTCTACTTACCTCTGCCCGGAGGGTGAGATGAAGCTGTAGCCGTTCTCGGCACCGCTCAGAACGCGACTCTACTTACCTCTGCCCGGAGGCAAGTCGACTCCTGGAACCAGACACACTGGTCGGGCTGGTCGACCGACTGCTGGCCGCCGAAGACGGCTTCTGCAGCACTGGAACACAGCGGCGAGCACAGGTTAACGCTGGCCGGCTACATGTAACGCACCACAGGTCTGCTCAGTGCTCAGTGCTCAGTGCTCACGGCGGCAGGCAAACTCACGGAGTTACAGGCGCAGATCACTCTTCACGGCAGCACACTCGCTGGGTTACTTCATAGATCACGGTGCTGGAAATTCACTGACTTACATACAAGGAGATCTCCCCTCACGGAGCAAGAAACCCACCGAGCTAATGAGTCAGCCATAGCAGATCGTGTAACACCTGTAGCCACACTTTGCAAGACGCGGTAGACGGTACACAGCTCAACAAGCGTTACTGGACACGACCAATGTTCAGGAAACATGTTCTGGACAGCGGAGCGGCCGGCGAACATGTCGCTATCAGCCCGATTGTAGCACAGTACACTGATGCGGCGATGTTGGTGTAGACGCCTAACGCCCCGACAGACCGTGGCAATGGCAAGCGACAACGCACTCGGACAGCGCTCCGGACAGTCCACACTGCGCACAACACAGCGCTCACTGCGCACGATACAGTGCTCACCAGACAACACACTCGGACAGCGCTCCGGACAGTCCACACTGCGCACAATACAGTGCTCACTGCGCACGATACAGTGCTCACCAGACAACACACTCGGACAGCGCTCCGGACAGTCCACACTGCGCACAATACAGTGCTCACTGCGCACGATACAGTGCTCACCAGACAACGCACGCGGACAGCGCTCCGGACAGTCCACACTGCGCACAATACAGTGCTCACTGCGCACGATACAGTGCTCACCAGACAACACACTCGGACAGCGCTCCGGACAGTCCACACTGCGCACAATACATTGCTCACTGCGCACGATACAGTGCTCACCAGACAACGCACGCGGACAGCGCTCCGGACAGTCCACACTGCGCACAATACAGTGCTCACTGCGCACGATACAGTGCTCACCAGACAACACACGCGGACAGCGCTCCGGACAGTCCACACTGCGCACAATACAGTGCTCACTGCGCACGATACAGTGCTCACCAGACAACGCACGCGGACAGCGCTCCGGACAGTCCACACTGCGCACAATACAGTGCTCACTGCGCACGATACAGTGCTCACCAGACAACACACGCGGACAGCGCTCCGGACAGTCCACACTGCGCACAATACAGTGCTCACTGCGCACGATACAGTGCTCACCAGACAACACACGCGGACAGCGCTCCGGACAGTCCACACTGCGCACAATACAGTGCTCACTGCGCACGATACAGTGCTCACCAGACAACGCACGCGGACAGCGCTCCGGACAGTCCACACTGCGCACAATACAGTGCTCACTGCGCACGATACAGTGCTCACCAGACAACACACGCGGACAGCGCTCCGGACAGTCCACACTGCGCACAATACAGTGCTCACTGCGCACGATACAGTGCTCACCAGACAACGCACGCGGACAGCGCTCCGGACAGTCCACACTGCGCACAATACAGTGCTCACTGCGCACGATACAGTGCTCACCAGACAACACACTCGGACAGCGCTCCGGACAGTCCACACTGCGCACAATACATTGCTCACTGCGCACGATACAGTGCTCACCAGACAACACACTCGGACAGCGCTCCGGACAGTCCACACTGCGCACAATACATTGCTCACTGCGCACGATACAGTGCTCACCAGACAACACACTCGGACAGCGCTCCGGACAGTCCACACTGCGCACAATACAGTGCTCACTGCGCACGATAGTGCTCACCAGACAACGCACTCGGACAGCGCTCCGGACAGTCCACACTGCGCACAATACATTGCTCAGTGCGCACGATACAGTGCTCACCAGACAACACACTCGGACAGCGCTCCGGACAGTCCACACTGCGCACAATACAGTGCTCACTGCGCACGATACAGTGCTCACCAGACAACACACTCGGACAGCGCTCCGGACAGTCCACACTGCGCACAATACAGTGCTCACTGCGCACGATACAGTGCTCACCAGACAACGCACTCGGACAGCGCTCCGGACAGTCCACACTGCGCACAATACATTGCTCAGTGCGCACGATACAGTGCTCACCAGACAACGCACTCGGACAGCGCTCCGGACAGTCCACACTGCGCACAATACATTGCTCACTGCGCACGATACAGTGCTCACCAGACAACACACTCGGACAGCGCTCCGGACAGTCCACACTGCGCACAATACATTGCTCACTGCGCACGATACAGTGCTCACCAGACAACACACTCGGACAGCGCTCCGGACAGTCCACACTGCGCACAATACAGTGCTCACTGCGCACGATACAGTGCTCACCAGACAACGCACTCGGACAGCGCTCCGGACAGTCCACACTGCGCACAATACATTGCTCAGTGCGCACGATACAGTGCTCACCAGACAACACACTCGGACAGCGCTCCGGACAGTCCACACTGCGCACAATACAGTGCTCACTGCGCACGATACAGTGCTCACCAGACAACACACTCGGACAGCGCTCCGGACAGTCCACACTGCGCACAATACAGTGCTCACTGCGCACGATACAGTGCTCACCAGACAACGCACTCGGACAGCGCTCCGGACAGTCCACACTGCGCACAATACATTGCTCAGTGCGCACGATACAGTGCTCACCAGACAACACACTCGGACAGCGCTCCGGACAGTCCACACTGCGCACAATACAGTGCTCACTGCGCACGATACAGTGCTCACCAGACAACGCACGCGGACAGCGCTCCGGACAGTCCACACTGCGCACGATACAGTGCTCACTGCGCACGATACAGTGCTCACCAGACACCACACGCGGACAGCGCTCCGGACAGTCCACACTGCGCACAATACAGTGCTCACTGCGCACGATACAGTGCTCACCAGACAACGCACTCGGACAGCGCTCCGGACAGTCCACACTGCGCACAATACATTGCTCAGTGCGCACGATACAGTGCTCACCAGACAACACACTCGGACAGCGCTCCGGACAGTCCACACTGCGCACAATACAGTGCTCACTGCGCACGATACAGTGCTCACCAGACAACACACTCGGACAGCGCTCCGGACAGTCCACACTGCGCACAATACAGTGCTCACCAGACAACGCACTCGGACAGCGCTCCGGACAGTCCACACTGCGCACAATACAGTGCTCACCAGACAACACACTCGGACAGCGCTCCGGACAGTCCACACTGCGCAGAATACAGTGCTCACTGCGCACGATACAGTGCTCACCAGACAACACACGCGGACAGCGCTCCGGACAGTCCACACTGCGCACAATACATTGCTCACTGCGCACGATACAGTGCTCACCAGACAACACACTCGGACAGCGCTCCGGACAGTCCACACTGCGCACAATACAGTGCTCACTGCGCACGATACAGTGCTCACCAGACAACACACTCGGACAGCGCTCCGGACAGTCCACACTGCGCACAATACAGTGCTCACTGCGCACGATACAGTGCTCACCAGACAACACACTCGGACAGCGCTCCGGACAGTCCACACTGCGCACAATACAGTGCTCACTGCGCACGATACAGTGCTCACCAGACAACACACTCGGACAGCGCTCCGGACAGTCCACACTGCGCACAATACAGTGCTCACTGCGCACGATACAGTGCTCACCAGACAACACACTCGGACAGCGCTCCGGACAGTCCACACTGCGCACAATACAGTGCTCACTGCGCACGATACAGTGCTCACCAGACAACACACTCGGACAGCGCTCCGGACAGTCCACACTGCGCACAATACAGTGCTCACTGCGCACGATACAGTGCTCACCAGACAACGCACGCGGACAGCGCTCCGGACAGTCCACACTGCGCACAATACAGTGCTCACTGCGCACGATACAGTGCTCACCAGACAACACACTCGGACAGCGCTCCGGACAGTCCACACTGCGCACAATACAGTGCTCACTGCGCACGATACAGTGCTCACCAGACAACACACTCGGACAGCGCTCCGGACAGTCCACACTGCGCACGATACAGTGCTCACCAGACAACACACTCGGACAGCGCTCCGGACAGTCCACACTGCGCACAATACAGTGCTCACTGCGCACGATACAGTGCTCACCAGACAACACACTCGGACAGCGCTCCGGACAGTCCACACTGCGCACAATACATTGCTCACTGCGCACGATACAGTGCTCACCAGACAACACACGCGGACAGCGCTCCGGACAGTCCACACTGCGCACAATACAGTGCTCACTGCGCACGATACAGTGCTCACCAGACAACACACTCGGACAGCGCTCCGGACAGTCCACACTGCGCACGATACAGTGCTCACCAGACAACGCACGCGGACAGCGCTCCGGACAGTCCACACTGCGCACAATACAGTGCTCACTGCGCACGATACAGTGCTCACCAGACAACACACTCGGACAGCGCTCCGGACAGTCCACACTGCGCACGATACAGTGCTCACCAGACAACGCACGCGGACAGCGCTCCGGACAGTCCACACTGCGCACAATACAGTGCTCACTGCGCACGATACAGTGCTCACCAGACAACACACTCGGACAGCGCTCCGGACAGTCCACACTGCGCACGATACAGTGCTCACCAGACAACACACGCGGACAGCGCTCCGGACAGTCCACACTGCGCACGATACAGTGCTCACCAGACAACGCACTCGGACAGCGCTCCGGACAGTCCACACTGCGCACGATACAGTGCTCACTGCGCACAATACAGTGCTCACCAGACAACGCACGCGGACAGCGCTCCGGACAGTCCACACTGCGCACAATACAGTGCTCACTGCGCACGATACAGTGCTCACCAGACAACACACTCGGACAGCGCTCCGGACAGTCCACACTGCGCACAATACAGTGCTCACTGCGCACGATACAGTGCTCACCAGACAACACACTCGGACAGCGCTCCGGACAGTCCACACTGCGCACGATACAGTGCTCACCAGACAACACACGCGGACAGCGCTCCGGACAGTCCACACTGCGCACAATACAGTGCTCACTGCGCACGATACAGTGCTCACCAGACAACACACTCGGACAACGCTCCGGACAGTCCACACTGCGCACGATACAGTGCTCACCAGACAACGCACGCGGACAGCGCTCCGGACAGTCCACACTGCGCACAATACAGTGCTCACTGCGCACGATACAGTGCTCACCAGACAACACACTCGGACAGCGCT
This sequence comes from Chirona hameri, assembly GCA_036785665.1. Taxonomy (NCBI): domain Eukaryota; kingdom Metazoa; phylum Arthropoda; class Thecostraca; order Balanomorpha; family Balanidae; genus Chirona; species Chirona hameri. The sequence continues at coordinate 459,696 of JAXIVJ010000014.1, read as the reverse complement.
CCGGACAGTCCACACTGCGCACAATACAGTGCTCACTGCGCACGATACAGTGCTCACCAGACAACGCACGCGGACAGCGCTCCGGACAGTCCACACTGCGCACAATACAGTGCTCACTGCGCACGATACAGTGCTCACCAGACAATACACTCGGACAGCGCTCCGGACAGTCCACACTGCGCACAATACAGTGCTCACTGCGCACGATACAGTGCTCACCAGACAACACACTCGGACAGCGCTCCGGACAGTCCACACTGCGCACAATACAGTGCTCACTGCGCACGATACAGTGCTCACCAGACAACACACTCGGACAGCGCTCCGGACAGTCCACACTGCGCACAATACAGTGCTCACTGCGCACGATACAGTGCTCACCAGACAACACACTCGGACAGTGCTCCGGACAGTCCACACTGCGCACAATACATTGCTCACTGCACACGATACAGTGCTCACCAGACAACACACTCGGACAGCGCTCCGGACAGTCCACACTGCGCACAATACATTGCTCACTGCGCACGATACAGTGCTCACCAGACAACGCACGCGGACAGCGCTCCGGACAGTCCACACTGCGCACAATACAGTGCTCACTGCGCACAATACAGTGCTCACCAGACAACACACTCGGACAGCGCTCCGGACAGTCCACACTGCGCACAATACATTGCTCACTGCGCACGATACAGTGCTCACCAGACAACGCACGCGGACAGCGCTCCGGACAGTCCACACTGCGCACAATACAGTGCTCACTGCGCACGATACAGTGCTCACCAGACAACACACTCGGACAGCGCTCCGGACAGTCCACACTGCGCACGATACAGTGCTCACCAGACAACACACTCGGACAGCGCTCCGGACAGTCCACACTGCGCACAATACAGTGCTCACTGCGCACGATACAGTGCTCACCAGACAACACACTCGGACAGCGCTCCGGACAGTCCACACTGCGCACAATACAGTGCTCACTGCGCACGATACAGTGCTCACCAGACAACACACGCGGACAGCGCTCCGGACAGTCCACACTGCGCACAATACAGTGCTCACTGCGCACGATACAGTGCTCACCAGACAACACACGCGGACAGCGCTCCGGACAGTCCACACTGCGCACAATACAGTGCTCACTGCGCACGATACAGTGCTCACCAGACAACACACGCGGACAGCGCTCCGGACAGTCCACACTGCGCACAATACATTGCTCACTGCGCACGATACAGTGCTCACCAGACAACACACTCGGACAGCGCTCCGGACAGTCCACACTGCGCACAATACAGTGCTCACTGCGCACGATACAGTGCTCACCAGACAACACACTCGGACAGCGCTCCGGACAGTCCACACTGCGCACAATACAGTGCTCACTGCGCACGATACAGTGCTCACCAGACAACACACTCGGACAGCGCTCCGGACAGTCCACACTGCGCACAATACAGTGCTCACTGCGCACGAGACAGTGCTCACCAGACAACACACTCGGACAGCGCTCCGGACAGTCCACACTGCGCACGATACAGTGCTCACCAGACAACACACTCGGACAGCGCTCCGGACAGTCCACACTGCGCACAATACATTGCTCACTGCGCACGATACAGTGCTCACCAGACAACACACTCGGACAGCGCTCCGGACAGTCCACACTGCGCACAATACAGCGCTCACTGCGCACGATACAGTGCTCACCAGACAACGCACGCGGACAGCGCTCCGGACAGTCCACACTGCGCACAATACATTGCTCACTGCACACGATACAGTGCTCACCAGACAACGCACGCGGACAGCGCTCCGGACAGTCCACACTGCGCACAATACATTGCTCACTGCACACGATGCAGTGCTCACCAGACAACGCACGCGGACAGCGCTCCGGACAGTCCACACTGCGCACAATACAGTGCTCACTGCGCACGATACAGTGCTCACCAGACAACACACTCGGACAGCGCTCCGGACAGTCCACACTGCGCACAATACAGTGCTCACTGCGCACGATACAGTGCTCACCAGACAACACACTCGGACAGCGCTCCGGACAGTCCACACTGCGCACAATACAGTGCTCACTGCGCACGATACAGTGCTCACCAGACAACGCACGCGGACAGCGCTCCGGACAGTCCACACTGCGCACAATACAGTGCTCACCAGACAACACACTCGGACAGCGCTCCGGACAGTCCACACTGCGCACAATACAGTGCTCACTGCGCACGATACAGTGCTCACCAGACAACGCACGCGGACAGCGCTCCGGACAGTCCACACCGCGCACAATACAGTGCTCACTGCGCACAATACAGTGCTCACCAGACAACACACTCGGACAGCGCTCCGGACAGTCCACACTGCGCACAATACATTGCTCACTGCGCACGATACAGTGCTCACCAGACAACACACTCGGACAGCGCTCCGGACAGTCCACACTGCGCACAATACAGTGCTCACTGCGCACGATAGTGCTCACCAGACAACACACTCGGACAGCGCTCCGGACAGTCCACACTGCGCACAATACAGTGCTCACTGCGCACGATACAGTGCTCACCAGACAACACACTCGGACAGCGCTCCGGACAGTCCACACTGCGCACAATACAGTGCTCACTGCGCACGATAGTGCTCACCAGACAACACACTCGGACAGCGCTCCGGACAGTCCACACTGCGCACAATACAGTGCTCACTGCGCACGATACAGTGCTCACCAGACAACACACTCGGACAGCGCTCCGGACAGTCCACACTGCGCACAATACAGTGCTCACTGCGCACGATACAGTGCTCACCAGACAACACACTCGGACAGCGCTCCGGACAGTCCACACTGCGCACAATACAGTGCTCACTGCGCACGATACAGTGCTCACCAGACAACACACTCGGACAGCGCTCCGGACAGTCCACACTGCGCACAATACAGTGCTCACTGCGCACGATACAGTGCTCACCAGACAACACACGCGGACAGCGCTCCGGACAGTCCACACTGCGCACAATACAGTGCTCACTGCGCACGATACAGTGCTCACCAGACAACACACTCGGACAGCGCTCCGGACAGTCCACACTGCGCACAATACATTGCTCACTGCGCACGATACAGTGCTCACCAGACAACACACTCGGACAGCGCTCCGGACAGTCCACACTGCGCACAATACATTGCTCACTGCGCACGATACAGTGCTCACCAGACAACACACTCGGACAGCGCTCCGGACAGTCCACACTGCGCACAATACAGTGCTCACTGCGCACGATACAGTGCTCACCAGACAACACACTCGGACAGCGCTCCGGACAGTCCACACTGCGCATAATACAGTGCTCACTGCGCACGATACAGTGCTCACCAGACAACGCACGCGGACAGCGCTCCGGACAGTCCACACTGCGCACAATACATTGCTCACTGCGCACGATACAGTGCTCACCAGACAACGCACGCGGACAGCGCTCCGGACAGTCCACACTGCGCACAATACATTGCTCACTGCGCACGATACAGTGCTCACCAGACAACACACTCGGACAGCGCTCCGGACAGTCCACACTGCGCACAATACAGTGCTCACCAGACAACACACTCGGACAGCGCTCCGGACAGTCCACACTGCGCACAATACATTGCTCACTGCGCACGATACAGTGCTCACCAGACAACGCACGCGGACAGCGCTCCGGACAGTCCACACTGCGCACAATACATTGCTCACTGCGCACGATACAGTGCTCACCAGACAACACACTCGGACAGCGCTCCGGACAGTCCACACTGCGCACAATACAGTGCTCACTGCGCACGATACAGTGCTCACCAGACAACACACTCGGACAGTGCACAATGGACAATGCAACACACGGGGCAGCAGACCAGTCATGACATCGCACCGCACGGTGCAGACAGGAGAGCAGACTGCACGCCGGACCCCACACAGACAGGTGGGGGGCGGCAGATAATGACAGGGGAGCGGGCCTGCAGCGCCCCGCACTGCTGACCGCGGCATGGCATGTATGTACGCGCTCGCGGAGAGTGGCGCGGCGCGGCGTCTGACGGCCAGCTCGGTCCGGCGCCAGCGCGCCGCGTCCGACCGACATCACAATGCGACCTGCCGCCGAACGCGGCCGCGAGCCGCGCGGGCAGACCTAATTACATGCCGCAACAATGGAGCGGCATGGGGCGATTGGGCCGCCCGAGGACACGGCAGGAGGGAGGAAGGTGAGCGATAGGTCAGAGGACGCAGGGAGGAAGGTGATAAGGGCGGCGATAGGAGAAAGAGGGAAGAATGTGAGAGGAGAGAGGACGGAGAGGAGGCTGGAGAATGGCTGTGAAACAGAGAATACGAGAAGAGGGAGAAGACAGACGGGTGGAGAGAGACTGGTGAGAGCAGGGAGGACGGAAGAGAGGCCAGCGTTCGAGCTCCGCAGGCACGGCTCGGACAACACCATCCCCCTGAGATGACAGCAGTGACCTGAGGAGCCGATCCCGTCTCGTCTCGTCTCGTCTCGTCTCGTCTCGTCTCGTCTCGTCTCGTCTCGTCCCGTCCCGTCCCGTCCCGTCCCGTCCCGTCCCGTCCCGTCCCGTCCCGTCCCGTCCCGTCCCGTCCCGTCCCGTCCCGTCCCGTCCTGCCCGGCGGCGGCGAGATGACAGGAGTGGTCTGAGCCGATCCCGCTCCGTCCCGTCCCGTCCAATCCTGCCCGGCGGCGGAGGCGGTGAGTCCCGGCGGAAACCATAGCCGTGTCGGCAGCATCGCTCGACTGAAGATCGCTCATCAGCGCAGTCCGGCCGGCATTCAGGCCGCCAGCTGCCCGGCATTCAGCCTCAGAGGAGCACATTCACGACCGGAGCAGACGGAGCGGCAGCGGCCAGACGGCCAGACGGCCAGACGGCCCTCCGCCCCGTCCGCTCCCACGCCACTCAGGTCACGGCAGACCCACGGCCGGGTCGACCGAAATGTCCCGAGATGCCTCCAGAGCAGACACCGCAATTAAGTGCTCCGCCGGCCGTCGAGGGCTCGGCTTTCCAGGTATGCTGGTCTTCCGCCGCGCCGGGGACGCTCGGCTAGCGGTGAGTCCGTTCCGTTAGCGGAGAGTCCGTTCGGCTAGCGGAGAGTCCATTCCGTTAGCGGGGAGTCCGTTCCGTTAGCGGAGAGTCCGTTCCGTTAGCGGAGAGTCCGTTCGGCTAGCGGAGAGTCCGTTCGGCTAGCGGAGAGTCCGTTCCGTTAGCGGAGAGTCCGTTCCGTTAGCGGAGAGTCCGTTCCGCTGGCGGAGAGTCCGTTCGGCTAGCGGAGAGTCCGCTCGGTTAGCGGAGAGTCCGTTCCGTTAGCGGAGAGTCCATTCCGTTAGCGGAGAGTCCGTTCCGTTAGCAGAGAGTCCGTTCGGTTAGCGGAGACGGCGGCGGGCAGCACAGGACGGTCTGAAGGCATGGCTCTGCTCACCGCAGCTCAGACATTTGGTCGGACGGAGACAGACCGTCAGTCGTCCATGATGTTCTTCCTGACATGACGACACACCTGTGGCGTCAGGTGCGCGGTGGCGCCTTACCATCCTGCTTTCCAGGTTTCCCAGTGTCATGCCATCGACATCCATGTTCCGTGATCTGGCACGATTTCTGACACGCGATACGTCACTCTGCTTTGACACCGATGCCACCGTTTCCAATGGTATCTGATGACCACAGAGCAGTTATCATGGCACCGTGATTCGTGATCCGTGGCGCTGTCCGTGACGCTACGGGCCGTGATTCGTCACGTCACCGTCACGGAACGGTGCCCGGCCGTGACGCGGTTTGCCCTCAACTCGGCCACGCCCGAGCCCTGAGCGTCACACAGCCAGGCGGACCGTGACGCTGCCGCGCGTCACGTCACATCCCGTCCTGGTGCGTCACGGACCGTCATGCCATATCGCGGCACGGCGAGGCGCGGCGAGGCGCGGCAGAAAGCGTCAGCAGGTGCGCAGACGAGAGCGATGTGAGAGATGTGTACACCGCAGCCAGGAGACACGGACGGGCTGCAGGGCCCGTAAGGTGGCATACGGAGAACTGTACCCCGAGGCTGCTGACATCAGCCCCGGCCAGCAGTTGTGATTGTGAATGCACTCATAGGCCTATTAATCGGTCATAGGCCTGCTACAAATGCGTATTATACGTGCGACAAAGTTTACGCGTACGACGCAAGTGTAAGTCAGGCTGTGTGCGTTAGAGCGTGTGTGGTCTCGGGGACAGTGTTTGTGTGTACAGTTCCATGTTTGTGGGGACCGTTCAGTGTGTGTGCGTGTGTGTGCGTGTGTGTGCGTGTGTGTGCGTGTGTGTGCGTGTGTGTGCGTGTGTGTGCGTGTGTGTGCGTGTGTGTGCGCGTGTGTGGCCGCGGCGCGCGAGTGTCAACTCACGGGACTGTTTGGTCTTGTCCACCGGCTGGCGGTCCCGGGCAGAGGGGATGCAGCTGATGCCAGACTTGCCGCCGCCAGGAACCCTGCAATGTGACAGACAAACGGGGTGTCAGTGGCAGTCGGGGCGGCAGAGACGGGATGAGAGGGATGGGGAGCGGCCAGAGCCGGAGCGGGGCACTCTGGGTCGGCTGTAGCGCGGGTTATGCGACATGCCGGAGTCCGGAGTCCGGAGTCCGGAGTCCGGACTGCAGCCGTCAGCTGGCTGACTGAAGATGACGGACGGCGCCGCTCAGCTGACAGACGACGGCAGATTTCTGCCGGCCGTCTGAATCTGACAGAGAGCTCTGTGCCGGCAGCTGAGGGTGACAGTCGTCTACTCTGCCGAGTGAGGCGCCGTCTGGATGGCAGCCTGAACTGCGTATAATACGTCACGATCGGGGTGATACAGACGGTGCCCCGTCGCGGGCTTCCGACTGAGCCCCAGTCTTCCGGCGATGATGAACTGTACTGGTCACTTTCATCATTTCGACGTCAATCGCAACATCATTGACAAATTACCCAGGTGACCGACTACGCTTGCGTAACGTCACATTACAGCCGTTATCCAGCGTCAGCATAAGAACTGTCGCCACCCATTCACACCGGCCGGCTAATAAGAACGGATGATATCAGGCGGCGCGACACGACAGGCGGTTAACGGTCGCCACAGGGGGCCAGTCCAGCTCATGTGGCCGTCCTCCACAGAGACAGGGCAGCACGTCATTAATGGAGACAGGGTGATAAGCTCATGAACAATGGCCTAACGGGCATTAATGCCAAATGCGAACGTCGAAAAGTTGGTATGGAAATGCCAGCACAATATGAATTATGCGTGTCATACAAATTGACTCAATGCATACCTGGAGGGCGACTACACTTTAATTCATAGTAGAAATACCTTCGGTAGATAAACCATACAAATGTAAGTAGGAAAAGCAGCTGTAATTTACAAGTGGTAACAATCACTTGCAGAAACATTTTGTGCCACCGATCACAAAGCAGAGCGTGAGTGTCACTCAGGCAATGTCAGAGCGGGAGTGTCACTCATGCAATGTCAGGGCGTGAGTGTCACTCATGCAATGTCAGAGCGGGAGTGTCACTCATGCAATGTCAAGGCGTGAGTGTCACTCAGGCAATGTCAGAGCGTGAGTGTCACTCAGGCAATGACCGCATTGACAGTTGACACAGGTTTTGTATCGGTTTGAACAGAGACATCCACCCGACACGTCTAATCCAGGGGCTTAACGCTGCTTTACAGCTGCTTTTCACAGCGCCGCGACACACGTCAGATTAGTACGTGGCCGCCAACGAAGGGCGGCGGGTCGACAGCCCACACAGTGGCGGCACATTGGAACCTAACACTGCAGTGGCAGTTCGAGGTAAAGCCGTCTCACTCAAACGCCTAGTGTCTATCCGACCACACCACAACGGCGGTATCCCTTTCTGTGACGGATGTGGATTACTGTGGGTAAGTCTCGCGCCCTGCGGCAAATCCTGTGGACAATTTCCTCCTGGGTGAAAGCTGCCGCGGGCTGCGGCAGCTCCCTTCCTGCCCTGCCGCCCGCGCCCCGTTTCCTGCCGCGCGCTTCCCTGCCTTCACTTCCTGCCTGCCCTTTGATCTGCGCCCACGCTGAGAAAACATCTCCGTCAAATGGCGTTTTCATCGCCGCACACAACAGCTGCAGCCGGTCTGTGGCCCTGCGGCTCACACATTTCCTCAGTTTGCGGCCGTTTAGCACACCGAACCCGCTCACAAGCTCCCCAGCGCGCATCCGCCCTACGTCACCCTGCCTGGTAAACAAGACAAAACGACAGGTCTGTAAAAGATTGCCTAGACCAACGAAAGTGCTCCTTCTAAACCACTTGCTTGTTTCGAAACCTATTGTCTTAAAAACATTAACCCCACACAAACCTGGGAGCTGTAATGTGTGTTTTGTGTGTATTGTTTTCTCTGTGGCTCTACCTTGCTCGACTGCCAGCGATTCCGACTTCGTTTGATTGTTTAGACATCAGTTGCCAATCTCACCGATTGCGGAATGCATATCTTACTTTGAGCTGGCGTGCTGCGCGCTGGGCTCTGCGCGCGGCTTCCGCTTCTGCTGCTGCTGCTGCTGCTGCTTGTGCCGCGACAGCTGGAAGAACAGGCCCAGGATCGGCTTCAGCTTGCCGTCGATGACGTCGTCGCTCTGGACGTCGTCCACGACCACGCCCATCGACCTCAAGTGGGCCAGGCAGAGGTCCAGGTTCTGCACCTGAAACACGCGGACAGGAGGCGGGTGTCAGACGATGCCTTCACGGGAGACATGTGATTATCAGGTGACGTCATTCCCGGGATATATCAATCGGTGGTCTATTGTACGAAGGCTTGCGAGTTGAAGATGATGCACAAATAGTTGTTCAGCTGTTAGATGAGGCGAGTGACGGGCAAAGTATTTAAATTGAGACCATTGACCAAGTCGAGACATTAATCAGATAGGGTCGGACGTCGGTCTACAAATAGGAGACATCATATGAGATTCACTGCACTTGATTTCGACAGCGAACAGCTCATCAAATGTCTTATCGCAACACTGTGCAAACAGCAAGAGTCGCTTGCATCATGTCAATCAGACACACACGCGTGAGCTGGTCTTTCAAACTGCATCCAGCAATCCGGTGTGATGACAGGTGAACATTCGACTCAAACTGAGTCTCAACCCAGCACCTGATTCACGGAGTACAATGCCGTCAATTCGCACAACAATTCGCAATCCAGTCACTGCACACTAGTGCAATATAAGCTGCACTGCACGTCCTCTATCACCCTGGCACTGCACTGTACTCACCACTTTCACCCGCGCACGCGGCTCCACGCACTCTGTTTACAACCTTCAGCTCGCGTGAGGAGCACATGGTCGAGCGGCGCGTACCGCGCGTATTCAGCCAACTCTCTGGTTCACAGACATTCAGCCAAGTTGGCTCAGTGACGGTAAAACGACCGCTGCTTTCTAGGCGGTGCGGTCTCCTGTACGGTTTGTAAACGGGGGAAGCAGTGGCGTACCCAGGATTCGCTCCAGGGGAGGGGGATTTTTTATCAGGGGTCCATAAGGTACCCTCACCAAAAAAACTCACCGGATTTGGCCCACTATATTTTTAAGGGGGCACATTTAAATAATAATTTTTTCGACCAGCCTGACTGACGGGTACGGGGCCCCTGTGTTCAATACCACTACCCGTGGCCCCCCGTGTTCAATAAAACTACCCAGGGGCCCCCTGTGTTCAACTTCAGTACCACTACCAGGGGGCCCCTTGACCGACAAGGGGGTTTATGATAGTCCCAGGGGCCCCAGAGATGCCAGCAAGAGGAGCCCTCTGGCTGTCATTTGCGGGGCCCGTGCCTATTCGTTTTCAGCTAATGGAGCCCCTGACGGGCACGGGCCACGGGGCCCCTATGGGGGTCCCCTACCGGGGACCCCCTGTCTGGCACCAGCGGCCCCTGATCGACAGAGGGGTTTCTCATCGTCTCAAGAGCCCCGAGTGGCGCAAGAGGCCCCTTGTATCCGCATTCCGCCCCTGTGGTCCCCCAGGTGAGGATAATTTTAGGACAAAAAAAAAAAAAAAAAAAAATTGAAAATTGGGCCCCTCAAAACAAAGTGGGCCAAATCCGGTGAGTTAAAATTTGTGGGGGTAGTAGGTTTGGCCCTCGATTTGTAATAGGCCCTTTTCAGGGGCCTCGACAAATTGTCATGAGCCCAGTCGTCGCTCCAGGTCGTTCATCCATAAATCCCCAGATGAGCCTTCCAAGGGCCCTGGTCGACCCTCTAGGTGCCCCAGTCGATAATCGAGGAGCTCAGCCGACCTTCCACGATCCCCGGACGACCCTCCAATGGATGATGTATTGCCCCTGTTATGATATGGTGCTCGAAATAGAGCCCTTCCGGCCCTAATTACAAAGGGGCACATACGGTCAAAGGGTCCGTACGGACCTTCAGGGGGGGGGGCGCAATTGCCGTTTGTCCCCCCCCCTTGGGTACGCCTATGGGGAAGGCATGCTTCTGATTATGTCCTTGATATTTTCTGAAGACAACCAATACGCCGAAACGGGTAGGGCGATCGCATCCTTGCCCTCAACATATAACCGAGGACGAAGTGCCATAAAATGCGTTTGATTTCCAACGACACCACGATTCAACTGACACTCGTATAACAAGCTGGACACTTCGCACAAACGTACAAATCTGCATAATGCAGGCATACTATATACAGCATTGCTGCTGTGATGCTGCACGTCAATTATCTGTGGATGGGTGACTGTACCACGCCATGACCGGATGACTGAAATGGGTGAATTAGAGGGTCGTTGACCCGATAAACCATTGCTGGTGGTTCAGTACCTGTTCGGAAGCAGGTTAATACCGAACCCTTAAGACTGAGGTGCCCTGCTCTCTTCCTCTTGCATGATTCATTTTCGATGAAGTCTCAATATATAGGCGCCGAACGATAGACAGACGGACAGAGTCCAGTCAAACGGTAATCTGAATTCAGTGAGTTTTATCAGAGGCAGCCAGTCTGGGGTCTGGACTCTGCTGCCCCGGGGTGCACGGCGCCGCCGCTGGCTCGAACCGCTCTCTTCCCGTCATTAGAGCCACCGTGCTGCGGCAGCGGCACCGCGGCGGCACCGATTACCGGCCAATTGTGACCGGTCCGCCACACATTACAGAACCCCCAGTCCGAGTCCCACCCTCCGGGCCCAGGTTAGCCACCGAGTCCCACCCGCCGGGACCAGGTTAGCCACCGAGTCCCACCCTCCGGGTCCAGGTTAGCCACCGAGTCCCACACGCCGGGTCCAGGTTAGCCACCGAGTCACACCCTCCGGGTCCAGGTTAGCCACCGAGTCCCTCCCGCCGGGCCCAGGTTAGCCACCGAGTCCCACCCTCCGGGTCCAGGTTAGCCACCGAGTCCCACACGCCGGGTCCAGGTTAGCCACCGAGTCACACCCGCCGGGTCCAGGTTAGCCACCGAGTCACACCCTCCGGGCCCAGATTAGCCACAACTCATCGATCGCCGGGCCCAGGTTAGCCACCGAGTCCCACACGCCGGGCCCAGGTTAGCCACCGAGTCCCACCCTCCGGGCCCAGGTTAGCCACCGAGTCCCACCCTCCGGGTCCAGGTTAGCCACCGAGTCCCACCCGCCGGGCCCAGGTTAGCCACCGAGTCCCACACGCCGGGTCCAGGTTAGCCACCGAGTCCCACCCGCCGGGCCCAGGTTAGCCACCGAGTCCCACACGCCGGGTCCAGGTTAGCCACCGAGTCCCACCCTCCGGGTCCAGGTTAGCCACCGAGTCCCACACGCCGGGTCCAGGTTAGCCACCGAGTCTCACACGCCGGGCCCAGGTTAGCCACCGAGTCCCACCCGCCGGGTCCAGGTTAGCCACCGAGTCCCACCCTCCGGGCCCAGGTTAGCCACCGAGTCCCTCCCGCCGGGCCCAGGTTAGCCACCGAGTCCTACCCGCCGGGTCCAGGTTAGCCACCGAGTCCCACCCTCCGGGCCCAGGTTAGCCACCGAGTCCCACCCTCCGGGCCCAGGTTAGCCACCGAGTCTCACACGCCGGGTCCAGGTTAGCCACCGAGTCCCTCCCGCCGGGTCCAGGTTAGCCACCGAGTCCCACACGCCGGGTCCAGATTAGCCACCGAGTCCCACCCGCCGGGTCCAGGTTAGCCACCGAGTCCCACACGCCGGGTCCAGGTTAGCCACCGAGTCCCACACGCCGGGTCCAGGTTAGCCACCGAGTCCCTCCCGCCGGGTCCAGGTTAGCCACCGAGTCCCACACGCCGGGTCCAGGTTAGCCACCGAGTCCCACACGCTGGGTCCAGGTTAGCCACCGAGTCCCACACGCCGGGTCCAGATTAGCCACCGAGTCCCACCCGCCGGGTCCAGGTTAGCCACCGAGTCCCACACGCCGGGTCCAGGTTAGCCACCGAGTCCCTCCCGCCGGGTCCAGGTTAGCCACCGAGTCCCACACGCCGGGTCCAGATTAGCCACCGAGTCCCACCCGCCGGGTCCAGGTTAGCCACCGAGTCCCACACGCCGGGTCCAGGTTAGCCACCGAGTCCCACACGCCGGGTCCAGGTTAGCCACCGAGTCCCACCCGCCGGGCCCAGGTTAGCCACCGAGTCTCACACGCCGGGCCCAGGTTAGCCACCGAGTCCCACACGCCGGGTCCAGGTTAGCCACCGAGTCCCACCCGCCGGGCCCAGGTTAGCCACTGAGTCCCACACGCCGGGCCCAGGTTAGCCACCGAGTCTCACACGCCGGGCCCAGGTTAGCCACCGAGTCCCACCCGCCGGGTCCAGGTTAGCCACCGAGTCCCACACGACGGGCCCAGGTTAGCCACAGAGTCCCACACGCCGGGTCCAGGTTAGCCACCGAGTCCCACACGCCGGGCCCAGGTTAGCCACCGAGTCCCACACGCCGGGCCCAGGTTAGCAACCGAGTCCCACACGCCGGGCCCAGGTTAGCCACCGAGTCCCACCCTCCGGGCCCAGGTTAGCCACCGAGTCCCACCCTCCGGGCCCAGGTTAGCCACCGAGTCCCACCCGCCGGGTCCAGGTTAGCCACCGAGTCTCACCCGCCGGGCCCAGATTAGCCACAACTCATCGATCGCCGGGCCCAGGTTAGCCACCGAGTCCCACACGCCGGGCCCAGGTTAGCCACCGAGTCTCACACGCCGGGTCCAGGTTAGCCACCGAGTCTCACCCACCGGGCCCAGATTAGCCACAACTCATCGATCGCCGGGCCCAGGTTAGCCACCGAGTCCCACACGCCGGGCCCAGGTTAGCCACCGAGTCTCACACGCCGGGTCCAGGTTAGCCACCGAGTCTCACCCGCCGGGCCCAGATTAGCCACAACTCATCGATCGCCGGGCCCAGGTTAGCCACCGAGTCCCACACGACGGGCCCAGGTTAGCCACCGAGTCCCACCCGCCGGGTCCAGGTTAGCCACCGAGTCTCACCCGCCGGGCCCAGATTAGCCACAACTCATCGATCGCCGGGCCCAGGTTAGCCACCGAGTCCCACACGCCGGGCCCAGGTTAGCCACCGAGTCCCACACGCCGGGTCCAGGTTAGCCACCGAGTCCCACACGCCGGGCCCAGGTTAGCCACCGAGTCTCACCCGCCGGGCCCAGGTTAGCCACCGAGTCCCACCCTCCGGGCCCAGGTTAGCCACCGAGTCCCACCCTCCGGGCCCAGGTTAGCCACCGAGTCCCACCCGCCGGGCCCAGGTTAGCCACCGAGTCCCACACGCCGGGCCCAGGTTAGCCACCGAGTCTCACCCGCCGGGCCCAGCTTAGCCACCGAGTCCCACCCTCCGGGTCCAGGTTAGCCACCGAGTCCCACCCTCCGGGCCCAGGTTAGCCACCGAGTCCCACCCGCCGGGTCCAGGTTAGCCACCGAGTCTCACCCGCCGGACCCAGATTAGCCACAACTCATCGATCGCCGGGTCCGGGTTAGCCACCGAGTCCCACACGCCGGGTCCAGGTTAGCCACCGAATCCCACACGCCGGGTCCAGGTTAGCCACCGAGTCCCACCCGCCGGGTCCAGGTTAGCCACCGAGTCCCACCCGCCGGGCCCAGGTTAGCCACCGAGTCCCACACGCCGGGCCCAGGTTAGCCACCGAGTCCCACCCTCCGGGCCCAGGTTAGCCACCGAGTCCCACCCTCCGGGTCCAGGTTAGCCACCGAGTCCCACACGCCGGGCCCAGGTTAGCCACCGAGTCCCACCCTCCGGGCCCAGGTTAGCCACCGAGTCCCACCCGCCGGGTCCAGGTTAGCCACCGAGTCCCACACGCCGGGCCCAGGTTAGCCACCGAGTCCCACCCTCCGTGCCCAGGTTAGCCACCGAGTCCCACCCGCCGGGTCCAGGTTAGCCACCGAGTCCCACACGCCGGGCCCAGGTTAGCCACCGAGTCCCACCCTCCGGGCCCAGGTTAGCCACCGAGTCCCACCCTCCGGGTCCAGGTTAGCCACCGAGTCCCACACGCCGCGCCCAGGTTAGCCACCGAGTCCCACCCTCCGGGCCCAGGTTAGCCGCCGGGTCCAGGTTAGCCACCGAGTCTCACCCGCCGGGCCCAGATTAGCCACAACTCATCGATCGCCGGGCCCAGGTTAGCCACCGAGTCCCTCCCGCCGGGCCCAGGTTAGCCACCGAGTCCCACACGCCGGGCCCAGGTTAGCCACCGAGTCCCACACGCCGGGCCCAGGTTAGCCACCGAGTCCCACCCTCCGGGTCCAGGTTAGCCACCGAGTCCCACACGCCGGGCCCAGGTTAGCCACCGAGTCCCACCCTCCGGGCCCAGGTTAGCCACCGAGTCCCACCCGCCGGGGCCCAGGTTAGCCACCGAGTCCCACACGCCGGGCCCAGGTTAGCCACCGAGTCCCACACGCCGGGCCCAGGTTAGCCACCGAGTCCCACACGCCGGGCCCAGGTTAGCCACCGAGTCCCACCCGCCGGGGCCCAGATTAGCCACCGAGTCTCACCCGCCGGGCCCAGGTTAGCCACCGAGTCCCACCCGCCGGGCCCAGCTTAGCCACCGAGTCCCACCCGCCGGGCCCAGGTTAGCCACCGAGTCCCTCCCGCCGGGCCCAGGTTAGCCACCGAGTCCCACCCTCCGGGTCCAGGTTAGCCACCGAGTCCCACACGCCGGGTCCAGATTAGCCACCGAGTCCCACCCTCCGGGTCCAGGTTAGCCACCGAGTCCCACACGCCGGGCCCAGGTTAGCCACCGAGTCCCACCCGCCGGGCCCAGGTTAGCCACCGAGTCCCACACGCCGTGCCCAGGTTAGCCACCGAGTCCCACCCTCCGGGTCCAGGTTAGCCACCGAGTCCCACCCGCCGGGTCCAGGTTAGCCACCGAGTCTCACCCGCCGGGCCCAGGTTAGCCACCGAGTCCCACCCGCCGGGTCCAGATTAGCCACCGAGTCCCACACGCCGGGCCCAGGTTAGCCACCGAGTCACACACGCCGGGTCCAGGTTAGCCACCGAGTCCCACCCGCCGGGCCCAGCTTAGCCACCGAGTCCCACACGCCGGGCCCAGGTTAGCCACCGAGTCCCTCCCGCCGGGCCCAGGTTAGCCACCGAGTCCCACCCGCCGGGCCCAGGTTAGCCACCGAGTCTCACCCGCCGGGCCCAGGTTAGCCACAACTCATCGATCGCCGGGCCCAGGTTAGCCCCCGAGTCCCACACGCCGGGCCCAGGTTAGCCACCGAGTCTCACCCGCCGGGACCAGGTTAGCCACCGAGTCCCACCCGCCGGGTCTAGGTTAGCCACCGAGTCCCACCCGCCGGGCCCAGGTTAGCCACCGAGTCCCACACGCCGGGCCCAGGTTAGCCACCGAGTCCCACCCGCCGGGCCCAGCTTAGCCACCGAGTCCCACACGCCGGGCCCAGGTTAGCCACCGAGTCCCACCCGCCGGGCCCAGGTTAGCCACCGAATCCCACACGCCGGGCCCAGGTTAGCCCCCCCCCCCCCCCCGAGTCTCACCCGCCGGGCCCAGGTTAGCCACAACTCATCGATCGCCGGGCCCAGGTTAGCCCCCGAGTCTCACCCGCCGGGCCCAGGTTAGCCATCGAGTCCCACCCGCCGGGCCCAGGTTAGCCACAGCTCACCAATCAAAGTCGAACTGGAAAGACTACGATTCCGATATCGAAGGATATTTTTTCATTATGTAAAAGCAAGGGCGAAACGTAGTGGTGGTTGTACGGAGATGTGACATCAGTACACATGAACATTCACAAATTGTGTTCACATCCTGACGCTAAGCCAACGTTGGTGAAGTCAAGCAATACATATACTGTTGGGATCTTTATACCACAGGCCCATTCAGTCTGCCTTGGATCTATAAGTGGTCGATATGTTCCTGCCAGGACCTGCCAATAACATATTTAATCAGCAGCGCCATCGCTGATGAGATTCATGTTCGTTGCGATCGCCTTGTACTTCATCGATGTATTATTTATCAATATTGTGACCTGGCACAGCTTCGTAGCTTACCCACAATCACCACTGGCGGATCCAAAACGGCAAACAAAATGGTTACGGGAAGTTCAATTTTAAAGTTCCCTAAACATACAACTATTTGGCTTGCATATTTGTATTTCGTCTGCATATTTGTTGAAAACTGATTTAAAATACAACTGTTTATGCGGAAATGACCAGTTTCCCCTGGCAAAAAGAAAACGTAAATACTAATGCACCTTTGCTTAATGCGAATCGGTGTCTGTTCAGCTCAACTCGGCAGATCTCATGTATGCCGTCAGCAGCTCAACTCGGCAGATCTCATGTATACTGTCATAGTTATACTCCCGCGGCAAAGGGCATTGGAAATATACAAAGTGCACCATGTCAACACTGGTCACTGGATTCTAACTAAATGCAATGGAGCTGACAGCGTTCATCAGATATAGGCAAGTTTTAGTTGACACTTGACTTAGGCAAGCGTCATTCAGTTTCGTTGACGGCAAAATTGAAATTTAGAAAGTTTTAATTATATTTTGTCTATTCCGTGTAGGTTCGCAATATGTACCGTTTAGTTTAATCGGCTGTGCACCAGACCTTGCGAGATACTTATTTGATCTACGTTACGGAAAAAGTTACCTGAGTTGTGCAGTCGATTCGTTCACTGAAATGACGTTAAAATCACCTCCGAAAAAATACACCGATGCGCATTTTATTTGCATTCTATTTTCTTCCAAGTCAAAAAGGAAGCAAAAAGGACGAGGTATCATCAGGTCAGAGAATCATGACAAATTGACCACGCCGTCGTCCTCCGAACACTCATGTGTCGGGCTACGGCAACGTAGTCGCTTCCATCCCGGTAGGCCTGTATGATCCGCTCGCGGTGCTCCGCACAAACAGCACGGTGACGTCACGGCATCTTGACGCTGAATAGCGTAGAAATGTTGACCTGACTTGAGGTAATTTTGTGTATCGGGAACAGGCAATGACAGTGAAAGATTTGCTGCCTAAGTGACGCCACTGGTCAACATAATGTCTTTACAGAATGACCCAAAAGCAACAAGTAAATCATTTTTTCCTTTCGGGTTAGTTCCCATGTATCTGTTTGATATTAAAATAATATATTTTCCACCAAGGAAATCCATTTTATATTGTCTAAATTAATTAAGAATTGACAAAACAAAATTAAATGTAACGCAACTTAATATCCATGTCGATATTGAATGCCCCTGCTGATGTCCATTGACGCCGTTCGAATATGAACAGATGATATTCTGATTTAAAATGTGTCGAAGTGTTAACCCGCGCACTGCAGGGGGTTTGCGCCGAACACGAACTGCAGGGGTGTTGATTTCCGCCCCCCCCCCCCCCCCGTGAGATCTCGAAAACTACGCTACGTAGCGACAAGCGGAAAACGGCATTTGATAGCTTGATACAAGTTCTATCGAAAGTATTGCAGTATTGTTTTAGGTCAGGTCAAAATTGAGGTCACTAGAGGTCATCAAAGGTCAAATTTTCCAGTTTTTTTAATGTTTTAGGACTTCGCTCCAGAAATTCCCATATATCTCGGAACTATGCTAGTTAGAAACAAACGGGGAAAAACGCCAGCCAGTGAAATTTGCAATCGACAAGGTGTCCTCAAATTTGATCTCAAGTCAATATTTGAGGCTCCAGAGGTAAAAAAAACAGTTTTTTTGCAAAATCGTTTTTCGCTATTAACTTTTTACTTAAAGGGATTATACGGGTTTTTCCCAGAATAATTGAGTTACATAGTAAAACGCACTTATAAAGGTGGTAGAAGTCCCACGGTAGCCACATTTTTCTGGAAATGACCTCTTCTGCACGTAAGGACATTCCAAAGTGCGCGGTGATGCCACCGCGTATTTTCTGCAGGACCGGCTGAGGCAGAGCCAGTCATCTCTTTTATGCTAATAAACACCTCACGTATGGCATATTTCCGGTAAAATAAGCAATATTTGAAAGAAAATAAACTTGTTTTGTTCCAACGACAGCAGCAGTTGCCTAGTTTTCCCATAAAATTCTATATTTTTCATGAATTTTCATGCCAAAAAAAATGAATACGCCACCACCAAATTCTCAACGCTAAAGGCCAGAGAAAAGAAAACCACAAAAACACAAAACCTCAACGAACAGTGTGTAGTAATACAAAGTCCCGTCAGTTTTTAATTGCGTAATAATTTTGTGATCCAGTGTAGGACTTGCAGATAATTAAAAAAAACTCTCAAATTGATCTTAAGATAAAAGTGGTGGACAAGTACTCGTTATCTGATACTAGTCTCGAAAAACGCCCAAGTTTTAACACTGATAATTTCTGAAATAATGGACTAAATGAGCATTGAGGTCCCTGTTATATGTCTTAAACGTGTTTAAAGCTCATACAACTGCAAAAGAGTGCATTTACTTTCAGGACGGAAACCCGTATAATCCCTTTAATAAAGATAACGGAAAACCGTTTACGCCATTGTGTTTATCTCGTCAAGGCGTGTTGTTTATCTCGTCAAGGCCATTGTGGTTATCTCGTCAATTAGGGCATGTTGCATATGGAAAGGCATGTCTCGACGAGACGAACACATTGCTGTCTGTTTTATTTCTCTATCTGCATTATGTCGGGAGTTATTGACAAAAAATGATGGTGACCTCGCATGACCTCAAATGACCCCATAGGGGTCACTGAACAAAACTTACACTTGGATCATCAATAATATCCTATAATAACATGATCCAGAAGTAATTGGACTAAAATCAGTCTAAAATCTAAAATAAAGTCTAAAATCATGCATATCCTTGAAATAGGAAGCATTTGTATATTTCCCTATTGGAGAGGTTACGAAATTGACCTGACCTTAGGTCACCGGTATACAAATTCCGGGCTATATGAATTTTAAGTACTTATGCCCTCGTGACATCCTGTAAGTTTCAAACTGATCGGTGAGAAACTTTGACTTTGGCACAACTACAAACATTTTTGGACATGGGGTCACTTTACCTGGTCTGGTGACCTGACCTGAGATGACCCGAGCGTTGTTCGGACACACGCTAGCGGCCGCTAGTAGCGCTAGTAGCGCTTTCGCTCTCCATGGCAACCAGGCGTCAGCCAATGAAAAGCCAGAATGGGAATACGTCATGATAGGAACCGTGGACCCTGCGGAGAGGCTATTTCTGCTAGTGGAAAATCGCAGAAGCGGTGAAAGCGCTAGCGGATGTGTTTCAATAGTGGCGCATGAGACAAATCGAACTGAAATTAAAACAAACAGATGTGATGTGCCCCTGAAGCAGTCTGGAAGTGCTTCTGTGAGTTCTGTCTGTTTCCTGCTGCGTCTGTTTCCGTGACGTAATTGTGACGTCAGCTAGCGAAAAGCGCTAGTAGCGTGTGCCGAGCAGCGCTCCGATGTTATTTTTGTATCTGCAAAGTGTGCGCAATTGATTTCCTAACTGGTGTGGCAAGACCCGGCGGCGCGCAGCGCCGCCGTTTTTTCGCTATATGCGAAAAACCTGAGGGGGCGGAAATCAACCCCCCTGCAGTGCGCGGGTTAAAAGGGTGTCTAAATTCGAGTTTGCCTGACGATATGACTTGCCCTATGCCACGTTCAGTTGAACAGATGCTGATTCGCATTAAGAAACATACATAAGCAACATACACCCTGTATGTGGTCAATTGAAGTGTTTTGTGGTCCTCCGCCAGATTATTAGTGCGGCTACAAAGAGTGACCATCAGAAAACAAAGGCCCACAAAAACATTGTCAGTTAATAGTGACTTGACAATGACATATGTCCGAAAGTTTACTTCCTCTTTTTAACTGAAAAATAATGTATTATAATAAGACCTTAGCTTGCATTTTTCGTAAAATGTATTTAAATAAATTTTGTTTACTAATTGCACCAGTGGCATACAAAAACGATTAATTACATTGTTGGCATAAATCATCATTTGTACGCTCTTATAAGTAGCAAGCAATGCGTATCAATCAATTCACCATTCATGTGTGCACCTGCAAGGGTTCACCGAGCCTGGTTCAAAAGGCATGCCGTCACCACTCCCAGCTTCGGCGTTAACTGGCCTCAAAAACCTGGGCAACACCTGCTACTTGAACGCCGTGGTGCAGTGCATCAACAACACGCCGGACCTCAACAACTTCTTCGCCAACGAGTTCCACCAGGACTGCATCAATCACGATGGTGAGCTGTCACGCGGCGAGGTGGCCCAGAAGCTGGCAGCTGCTATCAAGGTCCTCTGGAGTGGCCACTACTGATCAGTGGCGGTGCACGACCTGAAAGATGTGATAGGCCAACACCGCGCGCGCTTCCGCGACTCGGCGCAGCAGGACGCGCACGAGTTCCTACTGCACCTGCTAGATTTTCTTCATGATGACTTGAGCGAGGTGCACCGCAAACAACCGCTCAAGGAGCAGAAGAACGATGGTGTGCCGGACGCGCGCGCTGCTAAGCTTGCGTGGGACGATTTCAAGGGCAGCAACCGTTCGTTCATCCTGAACCTTTTCTGGGGCCAGCACAAGTCGACGTTGCGGTGCTCGTGCTGTGGCCACCAATCGACCAAGTTCGAGACGTTTTCACACCTCTCCGTACCTATGCCTGCCAGGCCGAGCTGCAGCTCGATGTACGAGTGCATCGAGCTTTACATGGCTGGGGACACCATCAGCGGCTGGACGTGTCCAAAATGCAAGAGCGGCACTGAGGCCTCCAAGCGGCTGAACATCTGACGCCTGTCGCCCGTGCTCATCATTCACATACAGAGGTTTTGCAACGATGGCCTCTGGTGGAAAAACCAGTCAAACTACCAATTCCCGCTGGAAAACCTGGACATGTCGCCTCACGTCCTCAACCAGGAGGCGCTATACCGACACCACAAGTACCACCTCTACGGCGTAGTAAACCACTCCGGATCGATGGAGAGCGGACACTACACGGCCTTCTGTCGATGCGTCAACCCGGGCCGCTGGCACAAGTTCGACGACCAAGAGGTGCACCAGCTGAACAGCAGTGCCGTGCAGAGCCCGGCCGGCTACATCCTCTTCTACTCGGCCATCGACGGCCGGGTTTAGGCTTTAGCGAGCGGCGTGTCTGCCTCTGATACATGTGATACATGTTTTCAGGGACCCATCATGGTTTGTCGTGTGTGTGTATGGCCTCTGGCGGAAAAACCAGTCAAATGTGTATGTGTATGTGCTTTATATTCTACCGCATTTTCGTATAATATATTAAAAGCATCCGCCATTCAAGTCCCTATAAGTCTATTAAAAACGGTTAATATTATCAAAAGGCGGATGGACGCGACAGACATGAGATAAGACAGGATTGCAGAATCACATCCGTGTGGTGCGACCGAATACTTGTGGGCAGCGAGGCGCTGCAGCCTGCATTGCTACATGGTGTTTATACCAGGACTCCAGTTAATTGTAAATTCGCGGTAATCGATAATGAAATGAAAATGCCACTGCGACCGAACTGCTTCGCGAACTGGCAAATCGGGATGTTCCGTAGCAGTTTTTAGCGCCTGCATCCGGTTCCCGATTCTGGCAAACCACAAGTTATTAAGAAATGACATCATAATGAGGGCCAAGTAACATGTCCAATGTCAACCAGACGGTCCTATCGCTAAAATCACTACACTACATATCAGTGAGATACAACGAGACAATACAACGAGACGGACAAAAATTGCATTGATGGGCATGAATTGCAAACAGTGAACTCCAGGTGACGATGTGTTTACCAATTAAATGAGGATTTAATTTTCATTCAACAAGGTATTCAATCGCACACGACATTTACTGTCCCCACATAACAACTCGGTAAGTGGAATACAACACCGAGGAAAACTGCTGAGGCTCGTTAGTGGATCGCTAAGGCCATTGATTATGTGAAGTGAAACGCCGCAGGTTGGCGCATCAGGACGTTGATGTTTTGAACTATAAAACATCACTATATACTATATATAGTATCACTATATTGAATATGTGAAGTGAAACGCTGCAGGTTGGCGCATCAGGACGTTGATGTTTTGAACTATAAACATCACTATATACTATATATAGTATAACTATATTGAATATGTGAAGTGAAACGCTGCAGGTTGGCGCATCAGGACGTTGATGTTTTGAACTATAAAACATCACTATATACTATATATAGTATAACTATATTGAATATGTGAAGTGAAACGCTGCAGGTTGGCGCATCAGGACGTTGATGTTTTGAACTATAAAACATCACTATATACTATATATAGTATAACTATATTGAATATGTGAAGTGAAACGCTGCAGGTTGGCGCATCAGGACGTTGATGTTTTGAACTATAAAACATCACTATATACTATATATAGTATAACTATATTGAATATGTGAAGTGAAACGCCGCAGGTTGGCGCATCAGGACGTTGATGTTTTGAACTATAAACATCACTATATACTATATATAGTATAACTATATTGAATATGTGAAGTATATTGAATATGTGAAGTGAAACGCCGCAGGTTGGCGCATCAGGACGTTGATGTTTTGAAATATAAAACAGATTGATAATACGGCGATGAATCCAATCTGGACTTTATTGCCTGCCTGTGTGGGCCTTGTTTGCCCTGTAAAATGGCTGGGTTGGTTTTATTTCCCAAGAGATGAAAGGATTTCCTTAAAATTGATCATAAAAGCATAATATGGTTATATTAATGCTTCCGAACCGCTCAACTGGTTGTGACGCGATCCTTTGAAGGCGGCCTCCCCTCCCGATTATTTCCATATTGCTAGTTAAATCTAACGAGCCAAACGAGGGGCTAAAGCTGCGTTATTTTGCCGGGGAGAGATCTCCCACAGGCAACGAAAAAAGGGCGCGAAGAAACGCTGGCTATTGAAATACTGCAGCACAGGTAAAAGTAAGCTAAATTGTTGTACATCGACTCGACATTCAACGGCTGAGTGGCCGCTTTGGGTCATCGCATAAAATAAACGCATTATGCTAATTTCCCATTTAAATCACATTCAAACCTGCTAACAGAGCTACATACCGCGACATTCATAAGAAAGTATCATCCTTAAACGCTCCTCAGTGACGGAACAATGAGCAGCAAACGGCAATTTATTGTTAGTTCAAGAATATATAACTGCAACTGTGGGTACACATGCAATATGCATGAACAAAAGTATGTTCATTGTACAATTGTAAGCATTAACGGTATACTTATGGCGCGGGTACATGCGATGATTGTACACAGGGGCGTAACTTTTTGAAAATCATTGGGGTTGCACTTAGTTGTTAAGAGCCCATTTGTAACACATCGCGTCATAGGCGTAATGTTAAATTCCCAAATTATTGGGGTTGTAGCTACAACCCCAATTTACATTAAAGTTCCACCCATGCTTGTACACACGAACGATGGTGAGACGCAACTGATTCAGTGTATAACTATTAATAATCCTCCAATCACGCCGCACCTCAGCATACATCATAGCTTTACCTGATAATTCGAGCCCTATCAATGAGATCAGATACAACACCAACATCGATATTGTTTAGTACCTCGGTATCTTAGTACCTAGTATCTTTGAAAGGTCGTACCTTTGTAGCATTGTATGCATCCAGCAATATAGAACTTCGCCATGTACTCAAAAATGCCGGATGGAAATTAAAGATCCACACAACATATCACGATTTATTTTGTAAATGCATTTTAAATGCAATTTTTAAAGCAGTTGACCGGCGGTCAACAAAGCTGTTCTGATGCCTATCGAACAAGGCAACTACAAACCTGCCCAAACGAGATAGAGCCGGTGAAAGCCAACCGATGACTTTTAATCATAGATAAGCGACAATTTAAAGATACGATCGCCAATCGTACATCTGGTTTTCAGTCGTCGTTTTTATGACAATCTTTGAAAGGTCGGACATTGATTGGTCTGGACTGGCCCCGGCAAGGCGGACCGGCCTGTCGGGGACACCTGGCGTTCACAAACCGTATAACATAATCAGGATGGACAATCGTCTGGATGGACGGTTGGCTTCTTACGGCATCTGACCCCGATCATGATGATGATCATCTGACCCCGATCATGATGATGATCATCTGACCCCGATCATGATGATGATCATCTGACCCCGATCATGATGATGATCATCTGACCCCGATCATGATGATGATCATCTGACCCCGATCATGATGATGATCATCTGACCCCGATCATGATGATGATCATCTGACCCCGATCATGATGATCATCATCTGACCCCGATCATGATGATGATCATCTGACCCCGATCATGATGATGATCATCTGACCCCGATCATGATGATGATCATCTGACCCCGATCATGATGATGATCATCTGACCCCGATCATGATGATGATCATCTGACCCCGATCATGATGATGATCATCTGACCCCGATCATGATGATGATCATCTGACCCCGATCATGATGATGATCATCTGACCCCGATCATGATGATGATCATCTGACCCCGATCATGATGATGATCATCTGACCCCGATCATGATGATCATCATCTGACCCCGATCATGATGATCATCATCTGACCCCGATCATGATGATGATCATCTGACCCCGATCATGATGATGATCATCTGACCCCGATCATGATGATCATCATCTGACCCCGATCATGATGATGATCATCTGACCCCGATCATGATGATGATCATCTGACCCCGATCATGATGATGATCATCTGACCCCGATCATGATGATGATCATCTGACCCCGATCATGATGATGATCATCTGACCCCGATCATGATGATGATCATCTGACCCCGATCATGATGATGATCATCTGACCCCGATCATGATGATGATCATCTGACCCCGATCATGATGATGATCATCTGACCCCGATCATGATGATGATCATCTGACCCCGATCATGATGATGATCATCTGACCCCGATTATGATGATGATCATCTGACCCCGATCATGCCTGTGCCTCCCTGCACCACTGGAACAGCAGTGGCAACATGCGACTGTTTCAACAAAGCCTGCGCTTTATAACACCAGTCTTCTGTGAGACTGCCTTCACCCCTGCCCCATGGTTCGAACCCGATGCCGTGTTTCTCGCCGCGTTCGCTGCAGCCTGTATGGAGTAAACAGGAGTGTGTCTGCCCAGCTCAGACCACCGCAGCACGTGCTGCCACAGCCGCAGCACTCCGTACTCACCATCTGCGCGCGCGTCTTGGGCCGCCGGTTGACGTCCGCCACCTTCTGGCCGGCTGCAACACATCAACAGAGCGCCGTGTCACTCACTGACTGAGGCAGGCCTGATTAGGAGCGAGGCCGGGCGGGTACGAGACATGGACCCCGTCTGAGCGGCGGGGTGGGGGGGGGGGGGGGGCGCATGACCTCCGTCCGAGCAGCGGCGAGGGGGGGGGGGGGGGCGGCGGCGACGCGTGCTGCTCTTACAGCACAGGTCTCGGGTGTCACATCATATCACATCAAAACACAACACAGACGGCTCGCTGGTGCACGGCTGGGGCAGCTGGTCTGGCGGTGCACCGGTCCAGTGGCTCGCGTCAGTCCGGCTAGACGCGTCCGAGCAGAGAGCACGGCAGTGCTCGGCCGGAAGGAGCCTCTCTGCTGCCCCAGCTGCATCCGGTGAGTGTGTGCGTGTGCGTGTGCGTGCGGGTGCGGGTTGCGGTTGCGGGTGCGGGTGCGGGTGCGGGTGCGGGTGCGGGTGCGGGTGCGGGTGCGTGCGCGTGCGCGTGCGCGTGCGCGTGCGCGTGCGCGTGCGCGTGCGCGTGCGCGTGCGCGTGTGCGTGTGCGTGTGCGTGTGTGTGTGTGTGTGTGTGTGTGTGTGTGTGTGTGTGTGTGTGTGTGTGGGTGTGGGTGTGGGTGTGGGTGTGGGTGTGGGTGTGGGTGTGGGTGTGGGTGTGGGTGTGGGTGTGGGTGTGGGTGTGGGTGTGGGTGTGGGTGTGGGTGTGGGTGTGGGTGTGGGTGTGGGTGTGGGTGTGGGTGTGGGTGTGGGTGTGGGTGTGGGTGTGGGTGTGGGTGTGGGTGTGGGTGTGGGTGTGGGTGTGGGTGTGGGTGTGGGTGTGGGTGTGGGTGTGGGTGTGGGTGTGGGTGTGGGTGTGGGTGTGGGTGTGGGTGTGGGTGTGGGTGTGGGTGTGGGTGTGGGTGTGGGTGTGGGTGTGGGTGTGGGTGTGGGTGTGGGTGTGGGTGTGGGTGTGGGTGTGGGTGTGGGTGTGGGTGTGGGTGTGGGTGTGGGTGTGGGTGTGGGTGTGGGTGTGGGTGTGGGTGTGGGTGTGGGTGTGGGTGTGGGTGTGGGTGTGGGTGTGGGTGTGGGTGTGGGTGTGGGTGTGGGTGTGGGTGTGGGTGTGTGTGTGTGTGTGTGTGTGTGTGTGTGTGTGTGTGTGTGTGTGTGTGTGTGTGTGTGTGTGTGTGTGTGTGTGTGTGTGTGTGTGTGTGTGTGTGTGTGTGTGTGTGTGTGTGTGTGTGTGTGTGTGTGTGTGTGTGTGTGTGTGTGTGTGTGTGTGTGTGTGTGTGTGTGTGTGTGTGTGTGTGTGTGTGTGTGTGTGTGTGTGTGTGTGTGTGTGTGTGTGTGTGTGTGTGTGTGTGTGTGTGTGTGTGTGTGTGTGTGTGTGTGTGTGTGTGTGTGTGTGTGTGTGTGTGTGTGTGTGTGTGTGTGTGTGTGTGTGTGTGTGTGTGTGTGTGTGTGTGTGTGTGTGTGTGTGTGTGTGTGTGTGTGTGTGTGTGTGTGTGTGTGTGTGTGTGTGTGTGTGTGTGTGTGTGTATTGTGACACGTCTCGCTCCAGAGACCGCTGCCTCGGGATGCCAGTTCGCACCGGGCCAGCCCGCCGGCTGACCAGCAGCCGTTCGGCCGCCTGTCAATCTCGCTATCGCAGCGTGCACGCTCCAATCAGCGCCCGATAATCACTGTTTGGATGCAATTAAGGGGCGTTTGAAGCCGGGCGCAGATACGCCGACAGCCCTGCAGAGTGCAGACTGCTGACTGTTCAGGGCCAGCTGTGGAAAAACACGCCGATTCGGTTTGAGGGAGATCAAAGGGCGGCCGCTTCTTATTAGTTAATATCAAGTTAATATCAACACGGCGAGCAGACGCGCTGAGCCGTTCCGCTCAATATGCGGTTTATAGGTAAACTGTGTCACTCGTCAGTTCTCAGAACTTCAGCCACCCGCGGCCAACAACATCAACCAGGATAACAGCTTGGTCAGTCTATGTGACCGGCACAGACCAACAGGACAGCACAGACTCCTCTGTTCGCAGCGCAGGCCAACACTCACTGGCAACAGCCCACCGCCATCCGCGCAGCCAAACGACGGCATCAGACATCCGCAGACCTAGCACTGAGTGCAGCACTGAGTGCAGCACGGAGTGCAGCACGGAGTGTCGATTTTCTCAAACTCACCGCCCCGGCTCCTCCCGGGGATCTTCTCGTAGACATTTACGGACCATCTGGCGCAGTTAATCAGCGGATAAAGACATCATCGCGTGCCATTATGGCTCCGCGGCGCAATGAGCGCTGGCCGGCACCCCTCAGCTGTTATCTCTGGAGCGCGGGGGCGGGATGAGCATCAATCCCGCCCGCACCGCGGCCCAGACGGGGCCGGCCAGCCGCGTGCTTCCCGCGGAATTAGACATGCTATCGGCGGCGGCATGACTGTCATAGGCTGGCGTGTCGGACGTAGCATGACTGTCGGGTGCTGGCGTGACGCCGGTCGGAGAATGAGTCGTTGGCAGATGCAGCGCGGAGGACACGCGGGACACCTAATCAACCGGACGCCCCTACCCTCGTCCTCCCCGGCCGATTAATTATCTCAGTCCAGGGGTCGCCACGTTCAGGGTTGCACCACTGCACCAGCCGGCAAACGGTGTCCCAGAACAGCAGTCCTTTATTCACCTGCGCAGGTGCGCGCTGAGCCGGCCCGGCCCGGCCGCACGTCACCGGCTGATGGTATCAGGCAGAGGGCAATAATTGCGGCCCGGGCGGCCATGACAAACAGGCGGCGTACAGCACCGCTATAGGCACACAGAGCGGACGGCGGACCAGCGGGGCGGGGCGGCGCGGTGCGGTACCGGCCCCGTCTGCAGTACTGTTCACAGCCCGGCCCGGCACGACCGTGCACCGGACTGTGAAATTGGCCGCATCCTCGTCATGCCTGTGCCGGCATTGCAGCGGGGGCGGGCGGGCCGCGGACGGACGGACGGACGGACGGTGCAGTTAGCCGGCGGACTGCAGCGGCAGGGGGCGGCTCGATCGGAATCACTTATCACATCAGCCGCTTCCCTGCCGGCCCGGGCGGCCCGGCGTGGCACGGCGCGGCGCGGCCTGCCTCCCCGCCGGCTCTCCACCTTTGTTCCGCCCTGAGAGCCGAGGAAACACCGGCCGTTTGTTCCCCCGCGGATTACATGATGAAATACGGCCCCGCTGGCTGCGAACTGACGCCGAGAAAAAGGCAGGTAAAGAAAGGACTGATGGACGAGAGAAGACTGCGACAGATGCAGAAAGGCAGGCGGACGGAGGGAGAGAGGCGGAGAACAAAGGAGGGGGCATACAAAGAGAACAGACATATACAGAGGCAAAGACAGCAGATACAGCGGGAGAATGGTAGATCTAGAGAGGCCGTGAGCGAGAGCGGGTCAGACAAGGAGATAGAACGAGAGCAGAACTCTTGTTCTGTGCACTCGGTGTTAGGGGCCCAACCGTGGTCCAGCGCCAGCCGCCAACGAAGGCGAGTGTTCTCTCTATCTTCCGAATTTATGTGGATAGCATTGCTAGGCCCAGTGCAACAGCATCATTATTTTAGACAGCCATATGTAGAGGCGCAGCAACACTAATATAAGCCAACAGCATAGGCATAGAGACAGGGAGGGGGACAGAGCAGATGAGATGAGAGACGACGGCGACGCACGCGACCCGCGCGGCGTGTTGTGTGCTGTCCCACGGGAGGCGTCGGGCCCTCAGTGGCGGCGGCCGGGGCCCGGATGCGATTACATTGTATCGACTCGGCCGTGATGGCCCGCCCGCTAACGCCAGCTCCGCCACCGACGACACTATGGTGATGCGACCAGACAATTTGGCAGCGACGCGACGCCACGGCGTGAAGGGAACGGGCCTCTCCAGGCAACGGAATCATGTAAATTCCGCAGCAGAAAATGAAAGTCGTAAAACACAAAATAGTCTCAGATAAGCGTCGCGATCGGAGAGCCGCTTAGGTCTGTGTTGAAGGACATTTCTGATAAGAAGACTAATATGAGCGAAGCACGATGCAATAATGCAGGACATCAAAATGCATTCCATAACACCATGAAGTGCTAGAAAGTACGCAAGCACCGAAGATCAGAGTTGTACTTACTGACTGCCTCGATGACGTCACTGATAATGACGCCATCGACGACGTCATTCTGAAGATTCTGGATGTGCCGCTTGCATTTCCCTTTGTCCAGATAATGATTGGCCCAGTCGGTGTAAATCTGAAAAAGGCCAGAGGAAGATGTGTCACGTTCCAGAACACTAAAAACAGCACATATGCCGGCTGACGGGAGGGAGTGTTTGATATAAAAAGCAGTGATATACGGTCACGAGAGTCGAGATAACGTTGTCCGCAGATGGACACCAGCCCGTATCGCTCTATAAAAACAGAGTGTGGGTCCATTCACGCATTCAGTTACTCAGGTAGACGGCGCCCGGCGGCATAGCTGACTTGGACGCGCGGGTGCACAGGGCGCACAGGGCGCACAGGGCGCACCTGCTGAAAAGGACCGCGCACTCAGGTAACATCCAGATCTTATCGCGGCTCCCGCAGACACGGCGAACAATAACTGTGTGCATAAGATACGGAGCCGGCACGGCGCTGGGACGGTCGGGCGTGCGGCGGGTGACAAAACAGTCACGGTGGGGGGGGGGGGGGGGGGCTGGTATGACTCGGTCCCAGGACCGAGATGGGGTGACGTGCGAAAGTGACCGGAACCGGACGTGGCGCCCGTGTCACGCCGTCAGACCGTGCAGGACGGGCGGAAGAAAGGCCGGAGTATGGAGTATGGAGTGCAGTGGAGGGCTCTGGCTCTGGAGTGGAAGAGACACGGACCGTCGACACAGCTGAGTCAGATGGAACGGGGTGGTGGAGCGAGCTGACAGTCACGGTGAACAAAAAAAAACACACCAATTCCCCGATAAACAGTGCATGGATCCACTTTTGAATGGATCACCAAAGGTTTCGACTTCATTAAAGGGACAATATGGAGTTGTTGGTGTGTATCGGTAGATTAAGCGTGTCCGATTTCACCTGCAAAATTTGGTTCCCGAAACTCCCCCATTATATTTTTTATAAAAAATGTTCCACTCATGATTGGCACACATTCGTAAAATTGGAGTCGCCTCGTCACTATTTAGAATCACTTCTTTGCGGATTATGATTTGCTTTAGAATATAAACTCAACATCACCATTCCGTCAGTGCACTTTAAAATTAAAATGCGTATGCAGTTAATTATATTTTCAACAACCATAGCCTCTTTCATAATAAAACATGAATAAAACAGCAAGAATGGCTATGGCTCAACTTTGGGGCCGTAGGAGATTTGTGACCAATAACTTACAACACAGATATACTTTTCAAGGTCAAGTCTCGGCGAATTCGGACGCTTCGGCTTTGGGCGGGCGCCAATTTCACAGCCAAACTGGATGAGACCGGCCATCATGAATCTAGTACTGAGCACAGCTGGGACCAACGTTTTGGAGTCAGAAATACATACAAAATAAATTGCCGATACACTGCTGACTGCTGTAGGTGCTGCAGGAGCATGCTTGAGCTTGAGCATACACAATTGTTGATCCCCACCACTCATTTAAGTTGCTTTTTCGAAATCCTCCGGAGGTGGCAATATCCATTTAATAATAACCCACAAGTTAAACTTAGTGCAAAATACTGGCAACACAATCAATTTTTCCTATCCTTTATTTTGATGTCTTTGCTTGGCGCTGTGTCCAAGAAACACATTAATTATCTATACATCTGAAATATCTGACCAATGACACATAAACCGAGAGCCAGGATTTCCAGTAACCGCTGGATAAGCTCTATTGTTCATGCGGTTTCCCCGGTCATGCTGCCGACACAAACAGCAGTTACCTCGCACCTCGGGAGCCAACTGCACGTTCCACTGATTTTTGCGCGTGGTCAAGCGTTGCAAATTCCTGGCAATCGAACAACTCAGCGCTGACCTTCGCTGTCAGTGCAGCAGCCTTGCCGGAGCCTCCCCGGCCATGTCAAAACACACCGGACAGAGCCATTGAGCCGTCCGGTCGATCCGCCGACAGATCCTCGGGCCGATTTCACCCGCCTCCTAAAGCTCCGCCCGAGCTTTGATGTCGGAACTCATTAAGCCCGAGCGTTCGTGCTTTAGTGATTGAAAACAGGAAATATCCTCCTGCATCCCCGCCGCTCGTGCATACCAGTTTAGGGGTTCCGTCACTAGACAGTGGAAACGGGGCGCGCTGACTGGCGGTGTGATAATTGCTATAACGCGTGCACAGGGTCGGTTCGACTATAAAACTGACCGGCCGCGGCGCTGCGGCGCGACCAGGCGCAACTTTCCGGGCCGCGACTGACACAGAACGGGACTCAGATAACGGCAACGGCCGAAGCGGGACAAACCGACACGACCGGGGATATGCACTCCAACATGGGAAACGCTGCGGTTCCTCTTACTCCCCAGCATGACCGGCGGTGAAATCAGCGGGTGAGACGTTTTTCATGTGAAGCTGATCCGATGGTAATGATGACGATCACGCATTGGGACGCGACGAGGCGAGAGAAAGCGCACGCTGCATCACTGACGCCAACATCACATCACTGACGCCAACATACATGCAGAGCAGAGCAGAATGCAGCACGTACATACAGCACACATGCAGAGCAGAATGCAGCACCGTGTTCTATGGCGCACGAGTAGCATGTCGTCCGGACGATCGGCGACAGCGTACATGTCGCATCGTGCCTGACCGATATCGCGTATCAGCCAGATGGGGCACACTTTGCAGTGGAGTGGGAGCCGGCCAGGCCGGGTCGATCCGTCCCCGTCACCTCTACATAGTCCCAGCGGACCGCACGATCTGAGGTCAGATCTGATCTGATCTGCGGCCGGCAGACCGCGGGAGGGACGCCGACCACAGCGACCGCCCAGTGGCCGACATGACTCGGAAAACAGAAATGACGTGCAGATGTGCGAATTTTATGCATGGCATCACTCAAGAACCCACCGGATAAGACAAACATCCCGTCTGAGATCTCGGGGCTGGTGATTTCATGTATATGTACTAACGATACAAGGTAGGCTCAGCTACCGCGTTCACGTCGTCCAGCGGGTGGGGGGGGGGGGGGGGGGGGGGGTGGCATGCGGGGTCAATGTTTGCCTCTGCATCCACCCGACCGCGCTGTGCCATGTTGTTGTTTTCAGCGGCCCATATCGGACCCAATACAGCACGGCACTTCAGCCCGACGACAACGCGTCTCAATTGAGCAGCAGTGCAGTATACCGAGTGCAGCGCTCCGTTTGTATTTAATAGCGCCACTTGCAGCCAACTGACAATGGCTGCTCAATTGGCCGGTAACTGATCGTGTGGTGATGATGGGCGGAGGCGTCGCCGGTGGTTGTGGACGGGGTGATAATGGTGTGTAGAACAGACACCACAGCGCAGTGTTGTTAACGCTGATCGCGGCACCTCTGCTCATAGCGACAGATATGTAGTGAATCCCTGCAACTCAACATCTCGAATGCACGACAAAATATCCGGACGAATGTACTGAAGCCGGCAGCGTCAAAGCGCTGGTGATTTGTCTCCATTTCGGACTGGGGCGGCGGACGCGGTGGTTCTGCATCGCAATGGGCATGGCTGATTAGGTTACAGACGGTCGCAGACATGGCAGGTCAAGGTCACGGCTGCTACCGTATCCCAGTCGCCGCCAGCACCAATAACTCGAGTGCCGCCCCAGCAAATCACTTCAGCAGCTCTACAACCTCATCTCGGCGGCGTCATCTCGTACACATGACAGTCGCCGGCGGCCACAGCGCCAGATTGGTGAGTTCTCCTCGGGGCCACAGACGTCACAGATTGATGAGGCCTCCTCGGCGCCGCAGACGACTTCACAGGCCCATTTCAGCCGGCGGCGCGCTCATCTCTCCTGCTGAGAGGTCCCCTCCAGCCACTGACGTCACGGCTGCGCCACAGCCCGTGTCAAACGCCGCAGAACAAATCGCCCCAGTCGGCCTGTGAGCAGCGGTGGCGGGGATTGTTGTATGACAGCATTTCCATGTGCCCCTCGCTGAGATGCGGTGATTAATAGCCGAATAGGTAAGTATCGGGATAGAAGGCGCCGCGGCTTCGCAATGCTCAGCGCCGCGTCATGCGCTGTGGCCGCTGCAGAGCTGGGTTTTCCGCGGCAGGCGCGGTAGGCTGCCATACATGGCTTCGGCAGACGACGGCGGCTGTCCGTCCCACTGCTGATTGGGGACAACAACCTGAAGGAATTCAAATTCAATCCGAAGAGTGAAGCAGTTCACAAGCTAAGAACGAGACACTTGATGATGATGATGATGATGATGATGATGATGATTTGGGTTTAAGGGCGCCGCGGCTACGCTAGGCTATGTGGCGCCCATGACGAGACACTTGAGTAAATTAACAAACATGGGCCCGGCGTACCACTAATGACAAGTCATTTGACTTTCCCAAATCCCACTAATGTCGAGGCCGCTTCCATAAAGCCAAAAGAATGGAAAGAAATTAACAGTATTTTAGAACCCCGTTCCCAATAATGACATTCACGTGTGAAACGGTTCAGCTTTTTAAACATGCTAACAGTCTCCCCACACCATATTCACACAATTCTCAGGCACATTTCGCCTCGGGCCCTATCACCTTCACGAGGCCGTCGCACCGGCCCAGGCACTTTCCTCCGCCACCTCACCGTATCCGCCTTCACAAATCACAATTAACGACCCCGCCCGCCCCTCCGACGCCAAAGACGAGACTCGCCAGTTCACTCTCTCAAATGGAATCCAATGGGCCCGGTGAGCCTGTAAGCCATTCGTCTTGCCTCTGTGGCGGGTCGCCCCACCCAGCCACGCAAAAAAGAATCACGCCGTTAATCTCCGGCCTGTGTCTCGTCTGGAGCTGGGTTGGGTTGGGCAGATGGTGGCTCTCGGGCGGCGCGGTGGAGCGGTGCGGGCGGGCGGTCCCGGGCGGTCCGCTCCTCTCCTTATGAATCATTAGCCCACCAGCCGCCACGGCAGCCCTCCACTATCGCCCCTTACAGCCCCACACCGGCGGAAACAGAAAAAAACGACGACGTCGGCGCCACCGCCTCCGCCGCCGTCGACGCCGTCGACGAGACGCGATTTCCCAACAGAGCTCGGCGAACCACCGTCGGAGTTTCTGCCCCTGCGAGCGGCTGCGGGTGGCTGGGACCATCGCAGGGGTCGCAGGGGTCGTAGCCGCGGGCCGCGACAGATAAATGTCGCCCCATAAGCCACCCGGTCGAGCGCAGATAAATCTCCATTCTGCCGTAATTCGCCGCCACGAGTGTCTGTCTGCTCAGGGTACCGACCTGAGCGCGCCGCCTAGCGGCCTGGCGCCGCCACACCCGATCCCAACTTACACGATAAATCCAACGGATTAACGTGCTCTAGATTAATGGTTTCGTTTTCCGCATTAATCGCGGCCTGGTGTGGCGCGGTTGATTGCGGCGTGGTGCGGCGCGGGTGCGGCGGGCGGCGCGGTCGGCCCGCACGCCGCAGCAGCTGACGCGGCGCTTCTCTGCCCCGAGGCTAAAAATACCAGCCGTCCGCCCGGCACGGCGAGAGCTGCTCGCTCGTGCACTGTGCGCGGCGCAGAGGCCGACCTGGCCGAATCGGGTGGACACGGTGCGGGATGAAGGGAGGCAAAGCCTGCGCCCAACAAGACTTAAAGGAAATAGTTCACCTTCGGAAACAATTTCAGAACACGATTTTATTATATTTTTTAATACAGTTTCTTTTTTTTCTTTTCAAAAATGGTCCTACATTGCGCCAATTCAGGACAGAAGGTCGTAAATTATTAATGTTATGGTGTGCGTTATTGCTCTGCGCATGCTCAGACCAGTGCTGGCACTCTCAGACGGTACGGTATATCATATATGCGCCGCATGCGCCGCATTCCTTCAAGGATTGCTTTCGTCGCCTCGGACTCCGATCCTGACCTGCATGCGCCTCCTTCGCCTCCGCCGCCTCAGCAGTAGAAGCAGCAGTAGCACAGCGTAGCCCCCCCCCCCCCCCCCCGTCTCTGCGCCGCTCTTTCTAGAGCCGCGCAGCGGACTTGATCACTGCCCCCGCTCCCTTCCCCGGTCCCTGTGCCGCTCTGTTCAGAGCCGAGCACAGCCTCATATAATTTTCGCCTTCTAGTCTTCTCGCCTTCTAGTCTTCTCGCCTTCTTCACCTCGTATTCAGCCTATCTTCGTCTCCTCGCCCGGTCTCCGCGCCGCTCTGTTTAGAGCCGCACAGCTGTTGTCGACTCTTCGCCTCATCTCTCCAAATCGTCTTCTCGTCGTCTTCTGGTCTCTTCCTTCAATTTTATGCCAGCTTTAAACTTTTGGTAACTGATCAGGGTATAGCACTGCAGCCCCTCTCCCACCCTCGTGTGGTGTATGGAACAGGTTTACGCCCTTCAACCACGATCATCGATCGCCCATAAGGTTCACTTTGCCGCCCTTAAGGTCACACTTTAATTCACTACTACAACACACTCCCTTAAGGTCACACTCTAATCTACCACAACACACTTCCTACATCTAAACACTTAGCTCGCCTTCAGCTCTTGATTAAAACTTAACCTTTCATCAACTAAACTTAAACCTAAATTGAACTTAACCTCTCCTAAGAGATGGCCATGGCCGCCCGCCCGCCTCCCGGGCCTCCCCCTCTCTCTCCTCATCCAACCCCGACCTCTCCCATGGACACCCGCCCCGGGGCCCGGCTTCCCCAGGACAACACCCCCCCCCCCCCGGAAGGCCCGGCCTTCTTGCTCATTAGAAGGACCGACGGGCAGTCCATGTCGGGTGCGAACCCGTTCGCCATCCGCAGATTCTTCATCCAGCTCTGTGGGGACGTCGGTGACGTCACCATCCTTCGATCGGGAGCCATGCTAGTGCAGACCCTGTCTGCACAGCAGAACGTGAAAATACTCCATCTTTCCGCGTTCATGGGCAAGGCATGCGCAGCCAACGTCGCTGACCGCATGAACTCGATCGAGGGTCTAATATACTGCCCTGACATTGCCAGGTGCAGTGAGGAGTCTCTCCTGACGGAACTGGCCCCACAAGGGGTGACAGAAGTCCAGCGCCTGAGAAGCAAGGACCCGATGAACCCAAACCCACTCATCCGGCTCAGGTTCAGGGGACAGGACCTTCCAGACCGAGTCTACTGCGGCTATTTGAAGGTCGTAGTCCGGTAGTGGGTCCCCGGCCCGCGTCAATGCAATAAGTGCTGGCGCTTCGGCCACTCCAGGTCCAACTGCCGGGAACGCAGCCCTGTCTGCGGCGGCTGCGCTGGGTCGCACCGGACCGAGGAATGCTCGGGAGAAAACCGCCGCTGCAGCACCTGCGACGGCCCCCACCCAGCGTGGGACCGCAAGTGCCCGGCCTGGGGAGCCGCCAAGGAGGACGCCCGAGCCCGACAGGCGGAGGCCCCCTTCCTCCCCGCCCAAGCCCCCAGTCAGTGGCCGCCCCTGCCGAGCCACACCCCACCAGGACACAGTCCCGATATGGAGGTGCGTCCGTCACGCCCTCCTCTCCCCCCACCTGGCCCGCAGCACCCTGCGGCGCACGCCCTCCCAGCTGACCCGCCGGAGACAGCAGGACCGCCATCGCCGACGGAACCTCTCTCCCACTCCACAGACTCAGACGACAGTGAGTCTGTGTCGTCCGAGCCGGCTCTCCGAGCTGACCCCTCTCAGCCGGAGCAGTCTGAGCCTCCCTCTCCCGACACAGGGTCCACCTCGGACGTGTCCCTTATCCGCGCCGTGAACCGCCGCGTCAGCCGGTCACCCTCCATCTCCATCTCCATCCAATCCTTCCGTACATACTCCCCGGCTCAGAGTGCCTCTCGGCCCTCCCGCTCCCGTTCTAGCTCCCTGCCCTCCCGCTCTCCCTCCCCTCCCTCCCAGTCCAGCCAGGATCTCCCGGTAACCGATCACACACGCTCTCCCTCTCCGTCCCCCTCGGAAGGGCGGCTCACCCGAGCATCAGTCAGGCGCGGTCTGGATGGTTTTCCTAAATGAACTCAAACCAAGCTGAATTTTTACTTCAATGGAACACTCGATCATTAATATCCCATTGGGGAGAATTCAAAAACTATATGTTACATAACAAACCGTTGATAGCTGCCGTCCAAGAAACGCATTTCATTGATACCGATTCTCATAATTATAACTTTAACATCAGAGACTATTGCTTATATACACATAACATAAATGAACAGCCGCGCCAGGGCGGTTCAGCCTTATATGTGTCAAATAAACTTCTACATCATCAAATAAATATCCGCACCACACTTAATGTGGTCGGTATTAAAGTAAAAATAGCACACCTTGATCTAACTATATTATCTATCTACCTCCCTCCAACTCACAATATACCCCCCCCCCCCCCCGACCTTATCTCTGAACTATTCTCCCAAATCCCCTCCCCGTGTTTACTATTAGGTGACTATAATGCCCACAACAGAGCGTGGGGCTGTAACAACAACAACACACGAGGCATAAACTCTTAAACATAATGGATGAACATGATTTAATACACATAAATAATCTTATTCCCACTCACACACAAGTCCACAATGGCGAGGTCACTCACTCCGTCATTGACCTCGCCATCACTAACCCACACATCGCGACCTTATTCACCCAATGTGTAGCAGATGACACCTTGTTTAGTGACCACTATCCCATTCATTATCTACTAGAAGTCCCTTCTGGACAACTAAATTTTAACTTCGTCCCCAGATGGAATTTCCGCAAGGCGGATTGGACATCTTTCCAAACACATATAGATGAATCTATTTCATCTAACCCTCCCCCTGACATTAACACTTTTCTAAACACCATTTTAACATCAGCGCATCAAAATATCCCCCATAGCCATCCCCCTACGGGACATCGAAATACCCCTTGGTGGAATTCCGAGTGCCAACGAGCAGTGGCCCTCCGGCGCCGGGCGATGCGAGCGTTTAAACGATGCATCTGCCGAGCACACGAGGAACAGGCACGGAGAGCCCGCTCTGAAGCGAAAAACATTATACTAAAAGCAAAAACAGAAGGTTGGGAAACATTCTCAAATAACTTTAACCGTTTTACTTCATTATCAAAAATATGGTCACTTATTAAATGTTTCTCCAATAAACGCTCCACACATTACAAAATACCTCACCTACGAATCAACAACATACACTACATTGTACCTTTAGAAGTAGCAACACAATTCGCGGAACACTACTCCAACACCTCTTCAGCACAACAATACTCCCCACAACTCACCACAACACTCGACAACACACTGTCCTCCCTCTCATTTAACTCAAACAACACAGAGCGATACAACACTCCTTTCACATCTCATGAGCTTTCGTTAGCCATTAGCAAATCCGGGAACACTTCAGTTGGGCCAGATCAGATTGCATACCCATTTTTCAAAAACCTTACTGAATCTGGTCTCACAGCACTTTTATCGGCCTTAAATCAACTTTGGGAAAATAATTCGTATCCTTCTAGCTGGCGCTCCAGCACTCTAATACCTATTCTAAAACCTCGAAAACTCCCCTCTGATCCTTCTAGCTACCGTCCTATTTCCCTTACCAGCTGTGCCTCAAAACTCATGGAACGAATGATTAATGCTCGAATCAGACCTTACCTCGAATCAAACCAGTTACTTTCACCATATCAAAACGGATTTCGGCCAGGCCGTTCGACAGCCGACAGCCTTGCTCAGTTAATTGACCAGATCCAGAGAGGCTTTCAAACAAAATCAGTTACCATAGCATTATTTCTCGACCTTAAAGCAGCATTTGACAAAGTAAATAAAACAGCTCTCTTAATTAAACTACATAACATAGGTATTCGTGGCAGACTAGCCAGTTTCACACAGGAATTTATCAAAGACAGAACCTTTAAAGTACGCTGCGGCAATACTTACTCAGCAACATTCAATCAAGACCATGGCCTGCCCCAGGGCAGCGTCCTCTCACCAACGCTCTTTTTAATCATGATAAATGACTTATTTGATAACATTAATAACATATACTCTCAATTTAAATACTCACTGTATGCAGATGATATAGCAATCTGGTTTACGCACGACAGTGTCGATCGTGCTCATACTTTCATACAACTAGCAATACAATACATACATGAATGGTGCGAAAAATGGGGCTTGCTAATTTCGCCCTCCAAATCAGTAGCACTTGTTTTCTCTAATCAACATAGATATATACTTCCCAGGCTTCCTCTCCTTATAAACGGATAAATAATCAAATATGTTAAAGAATATAAATACCTTGGTATCACACTTAACCACAACCTTAAATTTAATCAACATTTTGAAGATGTTAAAAAACGCTGTGTAAGACGATTGAACATAATACAATTTGTTGCAGGCAAAGATTGGGGCGCAGACAGACGGACCCTTCTTCGTCTCTACACTTCCTTAATTCGCCCAATCTTGGACTACAACGGTTTCTTATTTGACAATATAGCCTCTCCAAAAGTTGAAACTCTACAAACCATCCAGAACGCAGCCTTACGTATAGCAACAGGCGCTTTACTTACAACAAATATACATAACCTACATATAGAAACAAATATACCTCTGCTTTCCCACCGTCGTAAATATCAATTGCTTCGTTTTTACGCCAAATCATCTACCCGGCCAAATAGCCCTACCTACCAAACATTAATAAATACTCATACTAATATAAATATCACCGCCGCTCGGCTTAAGCACCCTACCCTAAGTACCTTAGTTGTACGGGCAAAGGCGATTTTTAAAACACAAACATTCACTATCATCCCAGCGCCCGCCTTCAGGGCGTTCTGGCTTGATCCTACCCCAAAAATACATTTCCTATTTAAAAAAACAAGAAACTAGTAACGACGGCAGAAACTCATAGTCTGTTTTATGAGTTTATAAGCACACATAATAACTATACATATATCTATACCGATGGCTCCTTAAGCGAAGGCCGAACAGGAGTGGGCCTGACTTCGGCAAATTTCAACAAGTCTAATCGTCTCTCCGACTTCCATTCAATCTTTACCGCGGAACTTCAGGGAATTTTATCAGCCATATATCAGATCAAAGGTCGCAATATCCAAACAGCAATGATTTGCACTGATTCCTCCTCTTCTTTATTTGAAATTTCTTCATTGCACAACTCGTCCCATCCCCTGGCGCACAAAATTCGATTCCTTCTCAACCGTCTCCAGCATTCCAGTCAAGTTGAGTTCCTTTGGGTACCAAGCCACGCTGGTATCAAAGGTAATGAGACCGCTGACACTCTAGCCAAAAACAGCCTTCTTCTTCCACAACGAAATCATCTTCCTTGCCCACTCTGACATTTACCAGCACATACATTCGTGCTATCGTAAATTAATACAAAGAGAGTGGGAAGCACTTCCACATTTCCATCTATACCCTATCAAGCCCATTGTAAAACATACTATTTCCAGCGAACAAAATAACAGGCAAAAATAAAAAGTTCTAGCGAGACTACGGCTGGGACACACATTAATAACACATTATCACATCATGGACAGAGTACCGCCGCCGGTATGTCATAAATGCAACAACAATACAATTTACAGCATAAAACACATGCTCATCGATTGTCCGCATCTTCAGCAGCACCGCGACAAAATGGCACAATACATTCAAAACAACAAACTTACATTAAACTTAGAAACGCTCCTCGGAGACGACCATTTGGATCTGATTGACCTTCTATTCGATTTTCTTAGGAGAACTCAATTAATTAATCAGATTTAACAGGGGTTTTTCGCCCAGCGCAATTTTGGCAACATGCGCAGGGTTTTCCCCTTAGCATAGGCGCTGGTTTTTATTATTCAGGAATTTTTCCAGCTTAAAAACACAACACAACAAGGTAATGCCAGGGAACCAGAGCCAAGGAGACTTGCATCATTGCGTAAGCCTCCTGTTGCGGCAATGACGGCGACCTGGCTCCATAATACACACACTTGCATAACAAGGTTGCACCAGGGAGCCGGAGCCAAGGAGACGCTAGTCTCCTGCAGCGGCAATGAAGACTCCCTGGCTCCAAATGTCCAAATGTATCTATGTATGTAAATATATGTAAATATACGGTGTTTATATTTTCTTAGAACGAAAAACTTAACGTAATGTAGGCCCTTCTCCCTTAGCATTGCACCGGTAGCATAAACCGGAAACGTAAATTTTGCTCCCTGGCCTAAATTGCCAGAAGTTACTTTCCCCACCCCGGAAAATAGCTCTAGGCCGCTCCGGGAAGAAAAAAAACGCATTCCTTCGCCAAAAAGTCAAATATCTTCGGCTGGAGAGTCTGTTCAGCCAAGAAAAGTTGCAGATAAGGATTTCTCAACACGGGCTACAAAACTGCTATTTCAGTTCAAAATCCCATGTTGAAGGTGAACTATTTCCTTTAACCCATCACGATTCAGCCAGTTTTCAGCCTGCATCGCCCAAGCAACGTATTACGTAGCCATTTAGCATTGATTATGTTGGGATTCAATACCAGGATATTCAAAACATTAAAGGGATATTGCCACCTCCGGAAGATTTCTAAAAAGCAACTTAAATGAATGGTGGGGATCAACAATCATGTATGCTCAAGCTCAAACTTGCTCCTGCAGCACCTAAAGCAGTGTATCGGCAAAGCATTTTATATTTATTTCTGACTCCAAAACGTTGGTCCCAGCTGTGCTCAGTACTAGATTCATGATGGCCGCTCTTATCCAGTTTGACTGTGGTATTGGCGCCCGCCCAAAGCCGAAGCGTACGAATTCGCCGAGACTTGGCCTTGAAAAGTATATCTGTGCTATAAGGTATAGGTCACATAACTCCTACGGTCCCAAAGTCGAGCCATAGCAATTTTTGCTGTTTTATTATGGAAGAGGCTAAGGTTGTTGCAAATATAATTAACTGCATACGCTTTTTAATTTTAAAGGGCACTGACGAAATAATGATGTTGAGTTTCAAAAGAAAACAGTCCGCAAAGAAGTGATTCTAAATAGTGATGTGGCGACTCCAATTTTACGAATGCTTGGCAAGCATAAGTGGTGCAAATGTACTTTTTGATCTAATGGGGGGGGGGGGGGGGAGTTTCGGGAACCAACAATTTTGCAGGTGAAATCGGACACGCTTAATCGACCGATACACACCAAAAAAAACTCCATATTGGCCTGCGACGTGGCAATGTCTCTTTAAACAAGTCCATTCACGATTGGCGCAGAATAGACCGAATAATGGCTGAACGCAGCAAAGCCGGTAGAAGTTGACAGAAGAACCCGAAGGGCAATAACAGCGTATTTCAGGCAACGTTACAACCTTTTCAGGCAACGTCACAACCTTTTCAGGCAACGTTACAACCTTTTCAGGCAACGTCACAACCTTTTCAGGCAACGTCACAACCTTTTCAGGCAACGTCACAACCTTTTCCGGCAACGTCACAACCTTTTCGGGCAACGTCACAACCTTTGCAGGTAACGTCACAACCTTTTCAGGTAACGTCACAACCTTTTCAGGTAACGTCACAACCTTTTCAGGCAACGTCACAACCTTTTCAGGCAACGTCACAACCTTTTCAGGCAACGTCACAACCTTTTCAGGCAACGTCACAACCTTTTCAGGCAACGTCACAACCTTTTCAGGCAACGCCACAACCTTTTCAGGCAACGTCACAACCTTTTCAGGTGGTCACACGTTGGTGGCAAGTGTCACGAAGTTGAGAGGACAGCTGCTCGCCATCACACCCACGAAGTGTTTTTACGCCTCGCAAGCACATGTGTACCGACACCTGAGTTCGCGTATTAGCCACGGTCGGGTCCGCACCTGAATCGGAGAGTCGGCAACACGTCCGACACACGATCGTCCCTCCAGCGCCGTGCGCAGTGGCAAACGTCGTCGTGTTGCACTCAACCCGACACCGCATTACCAAACGGTCCGCCTCGGACGTGCACGCGAAACGTAGCAGGGCGCCGCGCGAGGCGGCCGATACACGCGTGTGCCCGTGTCGCGATG
The DNA here is from genome assembly GCA_036785665.1 of Chirona hameri. Lineage (NCBI taxonomy): Eukaryota > Metazoa > Arthropoda > Thecostraca > Balanomorpha > Balanidae > Chirona > Chirona hameri. Next base: position 415,912 of record JAXIVJ010000014.1, on the reverse strand, counting down.
TGCCCACATTATGTCGCATTATGTCGCATTATGTCGCGCTGCAGTCCGGCATGTTATTCCGGCATGTGGCCATTAGGACTAACACTGTCCGATCGGCGCCATCGCTGTGATTTATCTCTCCGGTGCTGCACCGCATGTCCTGGCCAGACGCCAAGCTAATCCTTGTCAATCAGGCATCGACGTCACCATGGCGACAGCGTTACTTTACACTACCGCACCGCTAATCGATGCCAACTGGCCTCTTCACCACAACGGTCATCAACACGGCGAGCAAGACCCGTCAGCAAATCCCGAGCCAGACAAACGGTCGGACCGGGCGACACTGCTATCGGAGGCAAGAACGCGCTGAGACCCAGAGAGCCGGTCTGTGGCGCAAGTCAAGGCTCTCTCAAGGTGAGACGGGCTTTTGAATCCAGCCGCATTCACTCTCAGAAGGCATAAGTCGAGGACCTGAATCGGTAAATGCTTGCCGAACACCTGCAAGGCTAGGGATGGGAGTCCGGCTGAGCTTAGCCGTCTAGACGCCGTTCTTCAACCCATTCATAGCGCCTCCATGATTAATGTGCAGTGAGCAATGAGCATGTGCAAAGTCACTCTCTTCGAGTTGAAAACCTCGTCTTCCTGCCGCAAACGACCGATCCGTCACACGTCGCAGTGAGACGACGCTCGTGTTCTCCCTTTGTCGACGCTCTCACGTTTTTCACTTCAAATTTCTCGCATCGTTCTCACGGCCGCAATTAGAACCGGAGACACCGGAGCTGTGAGAAAACCCCTCTCTCCGGGGCTACTAACCCCTCTCTCCGGGCTACTAACCCCTCTCTCCGGGGCTAACTCCTCTCTCCGGGGCTAACTCCTCTCTCTGGGGCTACTAACCCCTCTCTCCGGGGCTACTAACTCCTCTCTCCGGGGCTACTAACTCCTCTCTCCGGGGCTAACTCCTCTCTCCGGGGCTAACTCCACTCTCCGGGGCTAACCCCTCTCTCCGGGGCTAACCTCTCTCTCCGGGGCTAACCCCTCTCTCCGGGGCTAACCCCTCTATCCGGGGCTAACTCCTCTCTCCGGGGCTAACTCCTCTCTCCGGGGCTAACTCCTCTCTCTGGGGCTACTAACCCCTCTCTCCGGGGCTACTAACTCCTCTCTCCGGGGCTACTAACTCCTCTCTCCGGGGCTAACTCCTCTCTCCGGGGCTAACTCCACTCTCCGGGGCTAACCCCTCTCTCCGGGGCTAACCTCTCTCTCCGGGGCTAACCCCTCTCTCCGGGGCTAACCCTCTATCCGGGGCTAACTCCTCTCTCCGGGGCTAACCCCTCTCTCCGGGGCTAACTCCTCTCTCCGGGGCTAACTCCTCTCTCCGGGGCTACTAACTCCTCTCTCCGGGGCTACTAACTCCTCTCTCCGGGGCTAACTCCTCTCTCCGGGGCTACTAACTCCTCTCTCCGGGGCTAACCCCTCTCTCCGGGGCTAACTCCTCTCTCCGGGGCTAACCGCTAACCCCTCTCTCCGGGGCTAACCCGGAGCCGCGATAACCACCTGACGCCGACGTGCTGCATTGTCATCTTTGTCATCATTGTCATATTTGTCATCATTGTCATCCAGCCGCGCCGCGCTGCAACAAGGCTCCACTCCAACAATCAACAAAAATGAGCATCCGCTCGCGGCCCCGTCGTCGCGGCGCGGTGTGAAAAACGGGGAATCAGCTGTCAGGCAGCGGCGGCGCGGCAGCGTGCGGAACGCTTCCGGTGTGAGCTCTTCCGCCTGCCGTCCGGTGCGGGCTGCCTGAGCTCCCGCGGGTCAGTGACGGACGGCGGCGGCTTCGTGCGAGCCGCACAGCGGAGAAAGCCGGTGACAGCGAACCAGGCGGCCGCCGTCCCTGACGCTGCACGGAAGTGTGCACTTTTCACGGTGCACGGCGCCGGGTGCACAGCCAGACGTGCCGCCGCCCTGCCGTTGTCACGACCGCTGGCTGACGTCTGTCGAGAACCGCTCAGCAGCCGATGGCTCAATCTCGGAATATTTATACTTCAACTTCTACGGAAAGACATGCTGGGGAGGTACCGGCGTTGGCAGCAATGGAACGGCCGGTTTGATAAAGTCGACATTACAAGGCCAAAGTGTCAAAGTTGGCTATACTGCTCAGCCGGCGCCGCGGTTTCCCGAATTGAGACTGGACCATTGTAAGCTCCCGCCAGAGTTCAGAACTCTGGCCGGTACAGACCGCCACTGGGTCAGGGACACCACGTCATGCCCGCCGTGTCCCCGGGTCCCCGGGTCGCTGTGTTCCCAGTGTCGCGGTGTTGCTGTTTTCTGTCACGGCAGCCCGCAGCGAGCGGGGAGACAGCGGGGATCCCCGCTGGGAGAGCAGGGAGCGGCCGACCCGGGGCCGGCCGGCGGATACCATCGGTGAACCCAGCGGACCGGCAGCGGACCGGCAGCGGACCAGCAGCGGACCGGCAGCGGACCAGCAGCGGGTCAGCAGCGGACCAGCAGCGGACCAGCAGCGGACCGGCAGCGGACCGGCAGCGGGCCGGCGGTGCACCCGTCACCGCTGTCGGCCCCGTCCGGCTGCATGTGGCGCCGGTGAGTTGTGAGCGGCGATAAGCGACAATCGCTTGTCAGACGGCCTTTCCGCACTGAGCGGCCACCGCGCCAGCTGGCGGCCGCAACATGGGCCGCAGCTGAGATCAACACAGTGTTGTGACGTCACCACTGCGCCGACCCCAGCCACCGGTCTGAGCCGGCCCGCACCTGTGTGTGCCCGAGCTGAGTGCCATAATCAGTTCTGCCCATGCTGGTGGTGTGAATGGGCCCCAAGGCAAACTCGGAGTCACCTCTCAATCTAACCGGCTATCTCAGGCCACCGAGGCGAATTCCGTTGGCTTGCGACACGTCACCGTTAGCTTATGTTCAAAAACAGCGCCGCCGGCGGAGCCAGCGCGCGCGGCGTGGAGCGGACCGGTTTCGTGACGGCGGCGGCGGCCTGTGAGGCACGCAATCCGGTCCCGCGAGGGTGTGTCGCCCCATGTGTCGCCGTGTGTCGCATCGTGTCGCCGTGTGTGCCCCAACCACGTTAGAAGCGGAACAGAGCAGCGGCGCCGCCGGTGCCCGGCAGAGACGGCGAGCGTAGCTGACGGCAGTCAAATGGGGCGAGGCGCATCGAAAGACTGTCGGCGGCAGCGGCAGTGAAGGACCCAGCCTGCGGTCCGGCGGTGGTCGCGCCGATCCGCGCCGGCGCCAGTTCGGCTCACTTCACCGGAAGCGGCGGCTGTTTGAAGTGAACGCACCGTCGCGCCGTACTGCGCCGTACTGCGCCGCGCCGCGCCGCCTCTGTCGCCGCTGCAGAGTGCCGGACGGAGTCGGTGGTCACGCCGGACTACGGAACCGAGGCCGTGGCGACTATTTGTTAACATCAAGGCACTTCGGCCCATCCGGACCATTGCCCCATAGCAGTTCGGCCCATCCGGACCATTGCCCCATAGCAGTTCGGCCCATTCGGACCATTGCCCCATAGCAGTTCGGCCCATCCGGACCATTGCCCCATAGCAGTTCGGCCCATCCGGACCATTGCCCCATAGCAGTTCGGCCCATCCGGACCATTGCCCCATAGCAGTTCGGCCCATCCGGACCATTGCCCCATAGCAGTTCGGCCCATCCGGACCATTGCCCCATAGCAGTTTCTAAAACTGCGTGGTACGGTCGTTACGGTTACAGCTGCACCAAACAGTATACAGAACACTGAACAGCACGTCACGGCTGCCTCTTGTCGGCTAACCACGCCGCCACCCAGCCGCTGCAGCTCCGACAGCCGCCCGGCAGCTCCGACAGCCGCCCCGGCAGCTCCGACAGCCGCCCCGGCAGCTCCGACAGCCGCCCGGCAGCTCCGACAGCCGCCCCGGCAGCTCCGACAGCCGCCCCGGCAGCTCCGACAGCCGCCCCGGCAGCTCCGACAGCCGCCCCGGCAGCTCCGACAGCCGCCGCTGCAGCTCCGACAGCCGCCCGGCAGCTCCGACAGCCGCCCCGGCAGCTCCGACAGCCGCCCCGGCAGCTCCGACAGCCGCCCCGGCAGCTCCGACAGCCGCCCGGCAGCTCCGACAGCCGCCGCTGCAGCTCCGACAGCCGCCCCGGCAGCTCCGACAGCCGCCCCGGCAGCTCCGACAGCCGCCCCGGCAGCGCCACACAGCCGGGCGGCGGCGTGCTGCCGGGTGTGGAGGAGCCGCAGCCACCGAAAAACTCGTTAGAGCCAGGTGGTGGACGCCGAACAGACATACCGTTTGGGTTGCGTCAGCAGCTCGCTGCCAGTCACTTTCTGAGCTGTGGTGAGGACGCCGTCAGCTGGTGAATAGAGCGTGCATATAGCCAGTGATGTAACTGATGTAGAACGCCAGTGATGTAACTGATGTAGAAGCGACGAAACTCCTGTGTCGATACATGAGCGGCGATCGACAAAGAACGGTACGTGGTCAGAAGTCGTGTATCGGGGTTTCTTGGGAGCGGTTGGCACCCGGAAGGTGTAGGACTACTTCACTAGTGCACGTACAAGGACAGCCCAGTTAAATTTGCAGAATAGGACAATTGTGAGTTGTATGTACGATGTTGCTCATGTGATGACTGAACTCATACAGTGTAGAACATCGCCCTACATTGCATGAATCAGCCTTAATTTATTGCAGCGCACAACAAATGTCGACATACGTGCGGGTGCATCAAAGACTCAAGGGGTCACCTTGAAAGCGAGTGGTCACGGAGTACGGACTCGTCACGGAGTCACGTCACGGTCACGGAGTACGGAGAGTACGATTGGTCACGGAGTACGGACTCACGGAGGAGCGTGTGGATTATCAGCCACATCCGTGGCTGGGAAGGCCTAAATTACAAAGCAAAAGGAAACATAAACATTTGGTAAATATTAAAATCAAGTGGTTAACCAGCCGTAAACACGGAGCCAGTAACAACACCGATCTCGGCCAGGAGCCAAATGGTGGCTACCGGCCAAGTGACTGCTAGAATTGGCTCACGAACAGTATCCGCCACACGGTCCCTGTCCCGGTGAGATATAAAATTTACTAATGACTGGCCAAGACTAACAGGTGCTTCAGCTTAGCGAGGGAAAACAAACCGGAAGGGAAACTGAAAGCTCATTGTGCTCAAGGACATCACTAAGCCATTAAAGCGTGCCGTTTCACACGCTCGGCTTTTCCTCCTCACTGGTGGCACTTGGCAGGTTGGCCAAGTTGCACGAGCCGTGCTGGCAGTTCGTGTGTCATGAGGCACGAGTCGAGTCCGCCGAACGACGACCGTTCTCGTCTCGCACGCGTGACACATGGCTGTGTCACGTGACACGTGACCCATGACACCACCGTGTGTCGTGACAGAGCACATGACAGTGTTTACCGTATCATGACAACGACAGACTCCCAAACAGGTACGGCGCAGGACTAGAACAAGGAAACGCTCAAATCAGGATCGCAGGGTATGAGTAATCCCGTAAACTCTCGGCTTCGATATTTGTGAGTGTGTCACGAATTGTCATGGCGTGATTCAGGGCAATGTCTGTTCATGGCGCTATCAGCGCCAAAATTGTGCACATTACGAGCGCTGTGAACACCACTTACTCGTCAACGGATACTCCAAGAACCCATCCAATGTTCTAACGCCAAACAGAAGTTGATGTCCTGGTCTGACAAAAGAACAGACTAGGTGACAGCTCCAGTATGTCTAAATCTATGGCGCCTGCTCTTGGAAGGCCGATTCGGTAGAAGTCGCCGTCGCCGTCTCGCGGCTGGTGCCGGAGAGGTCCGGGAAGCCAGTCGGACGGAGCTGCCAGTTGGCTCGTCCGAACTCCGCGCACGGAGAAGCCAGGGACGCCACCTGACGGAGCCATCTCTCCCACCCTGCCCTCTGTCCCTTGGCAGCGGACCCTGAGCACGGAGTGGCCAGCGACCACGCCTGACGGAGCCGTCTCTCCCACCCTGTCCTCTGTCCCTTGGCAGCGGACCCTGAGCACAGAGTGGCCAGGGACCACGCCTGACGCCACCTGACGGAGCCGTCTCTCCCACCCTGCCCTCTGTCCCTTGGCAGCGGACCCTGAGCAAAGAGTGGCCAGGGACCACGCCTGACGCCACCTGACGGAGCCATCTCTCCCACCCTGCCCTCTGTCCCTTGGCAGCGGACCCTGAGCACGGAGAAGCCAGGGACGCCACCTGACGGAGCCATCTCTCCCACCCTGCCCTCTGTCCCTTGGCAGCGGACCCTGAGCACGGAGTGACCAGCGACCACGCCTGACGGAGCCGTCTCTCCCACCCTGCCCTCTGTCCCTTGGCAGCGGACCCTGAGCACGGAGTGGCCAGCGACCACGCCTGACGGAGCCGTCTCTCCCACTCTGTCCTCTGTCCCTTGGCAGCGGACCCTGAGCACAGAGTGGCCAGGGACCACGCCTGACGCCACCTGACGGAGCCGTCTCTCCCACCCTGCCCTCTGTCCCTTGGCAGCGGACCCTGAGCAAAGAGTGGCCAGGGACCACGCCTGACGGAGCCGTCTCTCCCACCCTGTCCTCTGTCCCTTGGCAGCGGACCCTGAGCACAGAGTGGCCAGGGACCACGCCTGACGCCGCCTGACGGAGCCGTCTCTCCCACCCTGTCCTCTGTCCCTTGGCAGCGGACCCTGAGCAAAGAGTGGCCAGGGACCACGCCTGACGGAGCCGTCTCTCCCACCCTGTCCTCTGTCCCTTGGCAGCGGACCCTGAGCACAGAGTGGCCAGGGACCACGCCTGACGCCGCCTGACGGAGCCGTCTCTCCCACCCTGTCCTCTGTCCCTTGGCAGCGGACCCTGAGCACAGAGTGGCCAGGGTCTCTCCCACCCTGCCCTCTGTCCTTTGGCAGCGGACCCTGAGCACAGAGTGGCCAGGGAGCACGCCTGACGCCGCCTGACGGAGCCGTCATTTTTGTCTCCCTATCTGACCCATGTCCCTTGGCAACGGACTCCGGCTCCTTCCGGCCGGCGCGGTGACTGATTAGCTGGAAAGCGCAGACATGTCGCGACGACATCCGCCCAGGCCGTCACAGCCTACGCGACTCGTCACAGCGCGGCGACGCGCGCAGGCAGCCAGAGGCCCCGGCTGGCGACGTCAGGCGGATGGAAGCCGATTACCGATGTCTCTGCCAGGCGTGGAGTGCGCCCGGCCGCGTGCCGCTGCACATCGCAGCCAGTTGGCGGCTGAATTATGACCCCGGCGAGGCTTTTCAATTCTGTGAAGGGAGCCGAAGCACCATTGTCGACCAGTTAAGCCGTGTTGTAGATTTTAGCCGGGCCGTATTCTGTGTGGCGCCTCGGTATGTCACGACCCTCCGCTGCATCCGGTGAGACGTGATACCCGCCGTGCCGGACACTAGCGGGTGGTCGCTGCCACTGCATACTGCACAGCAATCGCGATCGCCAGTTTATCCGGGAACATGGGTGTGCCTTGGTTTGAGCACCTGGCCCGACTGGGCCGACACCTGGTGCGTCATCGCCATGCCTGATGCATGACCACTGTCGGCTGCCGTGACACAAAACTCCCTCACAGGCACACCTGACAGCAGACGCCTGTCGCCCGCCGCCCGTCGCCTGCCGTCTGTCGCCTGTTGCCTGCCGTCTATCGCCTGTCGCCTGTCGCCTGTCGCCCGCCGCCCGTCGCCTGCCGCCTGTCGCCTGTTGCCTGCCGTCTACCGCCTGTCGCCTGTCGCCCGCCGCCTGTCGCCCGCCGCCTGCCGCCTGCCGCCTGCCGCCTGCCGCCTGCCGCCTGCCGCCTGCCGCCTGCCGCCTGCCGCCTGCCGCCTGCCGCCTGCCGCCTGCCGCCTGCCGCCTGCCGCCTGCCGCCTGCCGCCTGCCGCCTGCCGCCTGCCGCCTGTTGCCTGACGCCTGCCATCTACCGCCTGTTGCCTGTTGCCTGCCGCCTGCCGTCTGCCGTCTACCGCCTGTCGCCTGTCGCCTGTCGCCTGTCGCCTGTCGCCCGCCGCCTGTCGCCCGCCGCCTGCCGCCGACTGTCTCAGAATCTCTGCCGTCAGAGCAGGGCGGTGGTTCCACACAGAGTCAGAGCAGGGCGGTGGTTCCACACTGAACTGCCGAGCGACGCCTGTCGGTGGCAGCTCCTGTCTACGTCAGGACCAGGACAGCCGGCCGGCGCTCCTGGCCCGCACTGCCGTGCCGCGGACCTGTCGGTGGCGCTCTCCTGCTTCTGTCAGGACCAGGACATCCGGCGGCGCTCCTGGCCCGCACTGCCGTGCCGCGGACCTGTCGGTGGCGCTCTCCTGCTTCCGTCAGGACCAGGACATCCGGCGGCGCTCCTGGCCCGCACTGCCGTGCCACGGACCTGTCGGTGGCGCTCTCCTGCTTCCGTCAGGACCAGGACATCCGGCAGCGCTCCTGGCCCGCACTGCCGTGCCGCTGACCTGTCGGTGGCGCTCTCCTGCTTCCGTCAGGACCAGGACAGCCGGCAGCACTCCTGGCCCGCACTGCCGTGCCGCGGACCTGTCGGTGGCGCTCTTCTGCTTCCGTCAGGACCAGGACATCCGGCGGCGCTCCTGGCCCGCACTGCCGTGCCGCGGACCTGTCGGTGGCGCTCTCCTGCTTCCGTCAGGACCAGGACATCCGGCGGCGCTCCTGGCCCGCACTGCCGTGCCGCGGACCTGTCGGTGGCGCTCTCCTGCTTCCGTCAGGACCCGGAGAGCCGGCCGGCGCTAGTTCGATAGTTCGGGGCCGGGTCGGCGCTCGGGATGGGCCACACGGCGTCACACATGAGACAGTTGGTTGGGCGGGGCGGGACAGGGCGGGTGGCACGAGCACGCCACACAGCGCACCCCGTCCGTCCCGTCCCCGTCCCCGTCCCCGTCCCCGTCCCCGTCCCCGTCCGTCCCGTCCCCGTCCCCGTCCCCGTCCCCGTCCCCGTCCCCGTCCCCGTCCCCGTCCCCGTCCCCGTCCCCGTCCCCGTCCCCGTCCCCGTCCCCGTCCCCGTCCCCGTCCCCGTCCCCGTCCCCGTCCCCGTCCCCGTCCCCGTCCCCGTCCCCGTCCCCGTCCCCGTCCCCGTCCCCGTCCCCGTCCCCGTCCCCGTCCCCGTCCCCGTCCCCGTCCCCGTCCCCGTCTCCGTCCCCGTCCCCGTCCCCGTCTCCGTCCCCGTCCCCGTCCCCGTCCCCGTCCCCGTCCCCGTCCCCGTCCCCGTCCCCGTCCCCGTCCCCGCCCCCGTCACCGTCACCGTCCCCGTCCCCGTTCCCGTCCCCGTCTCGGACAACACCACTTTAGACTGACAGTTCAACACGCCCCGCGATCTCAATACAAAAGCTGGGGCGTTATTAAAAAGAGGAGAAAAATAAACTAAATGACTGAGGAGTATGAGCTCAATGATGTATTGCATTGAAAAGATAAAGCTATTGGTACAGGATGAAAAAAATGAAGCGAATTCGAATCGGAACGCATCAAAAGCAGGCTGAACGATCGCTAAAATAACTCGAGTTCATCATCTTAATTACACACCATTATGCGTGACTTAAATAACGACGTCCAATTTGTCGCTCATTTCCCATATCAGATGTTTAACCGGTGCACGATGATCGCGTGGTCCGCGTCCGGTAAGCGGCTGCCATGCTGGCCAACTGACGGCTCGGGCTTCCGTAAAACGAGCCGACATATTTCCGGCCGTGCGTGGCCCGTTTCCGGCAGCAGTGGACTAATGAGTTGGCCAGCCGGTCAGCCAGCCGGCCGGTCGGACTGGCGGGCTGGGCTGGGCTGGGCCGGTGGGGTGTGGGGCAGGAGGCGGGTTAGCAGGTCGTCTAAAGACGACTCTGCCGCTCAAGAGAGAAGCATGCAGGATTGCAGCGCGGAGCGTTCCTCTGGCGGAGGCCGGCGGCGGTAGTCCGTCAGTGTCCGTCTGACGAACGAGAGGCGGGGCAGGGCGACCCGCCGGAACGCAGTCCGGCCGTCCGTCTCGCCCGTCCGACCGGCCCAGTCTGTCCGTCTGTCTGTCCGTCTCCTGTCCCGTCCAGCCCGGGTGTCTGTCTGTCTGTCTGTCTGTCCCAGTCCGCCTGACAGTCTGTCTGTCCTGTCCGGCCCCGTCTGCTGCAGCGCGGACCGCGCCTCCGCCGGCCCCGCCCTGCTGACATTGGGACGCCTGCCGATCGGACCCGTTGGCCGGCTGACCTACAGGCCGACCGGCCCGGGCCGTGGCGTCGAGATGGGAACTCCGCTCTGCAGCTGCAGCAATACTGACGGCGGCATTCGAGCCGAGATCACACGATAACACCCGAGCCGCGAAGAAATGAGCCGAAGCAGACAGTGCAGACAGTGTTCCCCGCGATGCATCAAGATCTGTTCAGACTGTTTATCTGATCCCAATTTTCGTATCCCATTACCAATACCACCATTACGTCGTTCAATTCCCATTTCAAAGAAAACACCGCTTGGCCGCGCGGTCGAAACATGCAGCACGCCCTGCAGCACGCCAGTGAGCATGACGCGGAAGATCGCGCCTGAGACGGGAGCGGCGCGGCCACGGGACCGCGGCGAACACTGGAGATACTCCGGAGATCGGAGATCAGACAGCAGAGCAGATGACGAGATACTCAGGAGATCGGAGATCAGACAGCAGAGCAGATGACACGTGTCAGGTCGGCCGGAGGCGGTGCCAGCGGCGGAACGTCGTCAATGTGTTCTGTCTGACAGCGCCGGGGCGGCGGATGACTGCGCCTGGCAGCGGCAGGGCGGGGGACGACCGAGGCAGGGTGGGCCGGCCCGCGAGACCGGCTGTCAGCACCTCTGTGACACGCCTGTGATGTCTGGCACACACCCGGGCGGCAGGCTGGCCCGATCGGACACACCACGCCCCCCCCCCCCCCCTCCCCCCCGCTCCCCAGCGGCCCACCCAGCCCGCACCCGGCACCGTCTCCATGACGACCCAACCGCCTCCCATTCCTGACGTTTGGCCGGTAGGCGAACAGCGAACAGCGAAGCTTCAAAGAAGTTCTTTGGGCGCCTGTGTGGCAAAACATTTTATATCATCACGATACTTCATGTTAAATCGACTGAGTTGTTCAAAACACGAGATGGTAAATTACGCGGGCAGATTATAACTTTCGTTGTTTCTCTCCGGAAAACCAACAACGGAAGGCGGACAAATGCAGCGCGCTCGCAGCGGACTGATGTTCTCACTTTGTCAGCTGTCGGGAGCGCCCTCAGCGCAGTGCAGCGGACGTGCTCGGCTGCCACCCCCGTCCCCGCTCCGCCCAGGCCGCCCCTCCTCTGCCGCTTGGCATTCTGGAGCGCCGTGTCTGGACACCAGCGTGAGGGGCCGGCGGGCAGCGGGCTCGCCGGCCGACCCACCGTCTGCGCCTGGTCTGCGCCGTCCATCAGACTCGCCGGCAGCACCAGCGGGGAGGGTGAACACTGAGCGGTGCAGCACACACTGCACAGTGCACAGTCGGCCCGGCGGCCGGGGCCAGGGACACACGGGACGAGTCAGGAGCGGCGGCGCACGGCCCGACCCAGATCAAACACGGCCGTGTCCTCGACCTCGTGTCAGACGGCCGCGCCGCCGCCGAGGACGGGGCGGACAGAGGACGTGCTCGTGTGCCGTGCTCACAGAGGGCACGCTCGTGTGCCGTGCTCACAGAGGACATGCTCAGGCCGGTGACCGTCGGCAGGCCGGTCTGATGTCGTCAGCATCGGGCCATTGAATGTTCCGCTCCGACGGGCCGTCGCTCGTCGCTCGACGCTCGTCGCTCGTCGCTCGTCGCTCGACGAACGACAGCCGCAGCCGCGTCTCAACTTCTAACTGCAGGCGCAGGAGAGTAACAAAGCTGCACCGCCGTGAGTGCGTCTTCACCGATGCAACATAAAGCAGCAGCGCAACGCAACGCAACGCAACGCAGCACAGCTGGCTGCCTCACGCGGTCTCGTTCAGTTGGTTTATTACAGCGGCGCACAGAAAGCGGCGGGCGGCGGTAATGCCGCGGCGCGTTCCTCGCGCTGCTGCGTTGCGCCACACCTCTCCCCCCCCCCCCCCGAGCGGCATGGCGGGGACGGGGAGCAGCCACCCGCGAGAGAGAGATGCCGACCAGAGCCCAGCGCACGACAGCGTAAACACAACACAGGAGAGAGAGAAAAAAACGTGTGTAGACGGGAGCCGTGTGCGGCCGGTACGTGTTGAATGACGGTTAGTGCGTGCGTCAGCAGGCGCGGGACTCTGGCCGACGCTGTTGGACGCTGTCTCCGAGCCGTGCGAGAGGCCCGGCCCGGTGCGGAGCGTCCACCAGGGGCCTACTCGGGAGCCCGGTAGCCGCCACACAAAACAGACAGCCAATCTCCTGTGATTGCCTCCGCCCGAGGTGAGCTGTTTCTGCTTCTGAAGCGTCTGAACTGGCAGATTGTGTCAGAGGTTCGCGACGCCGTTTTCCAAGAACGGGAAAACTACTCTGTCTAAATTGGAGGCGGCGCGGTAATAGGCGCCGGCTAAAGTGGCACTGACCGTCCAGGGGCGGTGGAGCGCCGCGCGCGGTCTCAGCCGGCAGCGAGCGGGGACATTCACTGCTGCGCGTCTGACCGTCCAGGGGCAGTGGAGCGCCGCGCGCGGTCTCAGCCAGCCGGGACATTCACCGCTGCGCGTCAGGTGATCTTCCACGGACCGCGGCACTTCACTGACTGTGTCGGCCGGGATTCCGCACCCCGCTCTCCCAGCTCGAGCCGTAGTGTCGACAGCTGCCCCTCACTTTACCCGCCAGTGACAGATCGAGGCGGTGGGAACCTGCTACCGATTTCTCGGACGGCTCTTGCGAAAGCGCATTGCAACGCATGCAACAGCCATTGCACTCGAATGAGAGACAGACTTAAAGAAAGACGGGAACCGCATGCAGTCAGGCAGGAGCAAAACGGGGACCGTGGGCAGACAGATAGGATCAAAACGGGGACCACAAGCAGTAAGATAGGATCAAAACAGGGACCACAAGCAGTAAGATAGGATCCAAACGGGCGCCATGGATACCAAGACAGAAGCCGAACAGAGAACACAGACATCGGCAGACAGGAGCAAAATAGTGACCACGGCGACCAAGTCCCAAGACCGAAGTCAAACGAGAGCCAGTCGAATGAGAGTCGAATGAGAGCCATATGGGATCCATACGGGAGCCGTACGGGAGCCGTACAGGATCCATACGGGAGCCGTACGGGAGCCATACGGGAGCCATATTGGACCCATACGGGAGCCGTACAGGAGCCGTACGGGAGCCATACGGGAGCCATACGGGAGCCATACGGGAGCCATACGGGAGCCATACGGGAGCCAAACGGGAGCCATACGGGAGCCGTAGTGCGTACCTGTCAGCCCTGCGGTGCCTGTCGGCGGGGGGGGGGGGGGGGATAACGACCACTGCGCCCCAGGAATGTGGCAGAACGGAAGCTGCGCATATTGCGGTCCGCGGTGCGTAGCTCCCGATGTACCGCACACGCCCGCGGGCGGCGGCTCTATGTTAATGACTTGGCACGCCGGCGGCACCTGCTGCTGTGTGGTCTGACGTCGCTCTCCGCTCCCGTCTGCCACACCGGTGAACACGCCGCCGCCGCCGCCCGCCGAGCGCCGGCAGCGGCAGCGGCGACGGCTCGGATTACCAGCGCCCGCCCACGCCGCCCACAGCACAGCTCAGCTCGCACAGCACGACCGGCCGGCCGCCACCGGGCCACAACAATCGGCGCCGACTTCCCGGCCGGGCGGCAGACTGGCGCCGGCCAGTCGGATTCAGAACGACCCCTGCCGTTACTGAGATCCGCCCAGGGCACAATGTCCCCCGGATCGACCGGCGTCCCACTATCCTCTGGACAAAGCGGCGTGGCCGATTGCATGCCAATCTGTCGTCCCCATTTACCGGCTACGTCTGCTGACTCCGTCTATCGTATGCCGTCTCCGTCTACCATCTCCGTTCGTCGTCTCCGTCTGCCATTTGCCGTCTCCGTCAGCCGGCCCCGCTCCGTCCCCCGCCTTGAGGGTGCGCTCCACCGCGAGGGCCGCAGCACCCCGGGCGTCGCGCCGTTATTGGTTGATTCCGGCCGCCGCGCCACATTATTAAGCGCATACCGATGACCGCCGATGACTCAATCGTTGTCGGCATCGACGAGCTGCGCTGGGACGCCGTCGCGGGCGGCAGCGAGGGCGCTCCAAGGGTGCTCCGAGGGCGTCTCTCCCCTCACGCCGCCCGCCGAACCGTCAGACGAAGGAGAATTGATTGACAAAAGAAACGTAAATCCAATTGGCGTGTACCGGGCGTGATTCGGGTTGGGGCGCAGCGCGCGCTGCAATTAGAGAGGCGCCCGATCGATACCGGTGGCCGCGGAGAGACGGCGGGACGGAGCGGCGCGGGGCCGCCGGGCCAGGAGAGGAGCAGTGCGCCGGGTATTATTAGCCATGCCGCACGCGACCGGCAGGTAAACAGCCCGCGCCGGCACCGGCGGCGGCGGCGGCGGGGGAGGGCGCGTCGCAGGACGAAGCGACACGGCGGCGCTCCCCTTCGCCGGGCTGGCACGTGCGGCGCGCGGCGCGGGGAGAGCTACCGACCGCCGACCGCCGACCGCCGAGAACGACCTCTCGCCGTCTCCCTCGCACCGCCGGCACGTGGCCCCCTCCGCTCCGTCGCCGACGAGGGAGGGGGTGTCGCGGCGATGGCGACGGCGACGGCGACGCGTGCCGTATTTAGATGCGGAGCGGGCCGGGCCTGCCTGCTCAGCATGGCTATGAGCGGAGGCCGCATGGGGACCACACGGGCTACCGGGGCCGACAGGGATGGGCAGAGACGGGGACGACACGAGCCGGGCCCGGACACCAGGCACGACGGCCACGGCCACCGGACAGTCCGACGCCGCTTCTGCATCGACCGGGCTCCTTATCGGGCTGAGCCGGGCCGGGCCGGGCCGAGCCGGGCCGAGCCGGGCCGAGCCGGGCCGGCTGGCCAGTTGGTCCGTCCGGTCAGCCTGGCCAGGTTGAAGTGCCGAGCCGGCTCCCCAAAACAGCTCCGTATAGCCGACTGAAATCTAATGAAATACGGAGGAAACTCAGATGGGTTTCTGATGAAACCCAGGTCAGCATTTGACCTTGATCAGATCAACTCTTTAAGCTGACTCAGTTCACCAGCTGCTCTGGTTCTGACCCCAAATAGCTTCCCACTAGAATATATTTAGAAATTCTAACCACCAACTGATCATTGACGTATCACTGGACGTGCCCAGCCGTCCCTGACGCACCCTTCGAACTACCACCTTCATGCTGCCACACCTTCTACCTCTGACCCCTGCCCTCATTCTGACCTCATGTCTCGATAGTGATCCGTGACCGCGTGACCGCTGCCCCGCACCCCACTCCCTTCTCCCCGCCTGCCGACCCGGTGACCCGCCGTGACCGCCCCCCCCCCCCTCCCCCCCGTGCCGCGTGCCGTGGTTAATGCGGCGATGCAGCTGGCGCGTGGACCGGCGGGGCGGCGTCCATTGAGGGCCGCCGTGCCGGCCGTAGCTGCCGTGTCCGCCGTGTCCGATTACCAGAGACTGACGGCAGCCGGTGTGCACAGGAAAAAATCAACGAAAACTACAGGTTACGAACATTGGCGGATCCAGAACGGTGGTGGGGGGGGGGGGGGGGGGCACGGGTGGTTTGGGGGACTAAATTCAAAAAATTATCACACAATTCTGAAAACTCATCGGATTTCGCTTGCTTATGCATTGATAGCTGATTAAAACAAAGTTGCTTATATTTTCTTCTATATCAGGAAATGTGTCAATTTTGCGCCAATTTCAGGCGGTTTGGGGGAGGGCAAGGCCGCTCTGCCCCCCACCAGGATCCGCTAGTGGTTACGAATGCTTTTTAATTTGTATGTACTGAGACAAACAGCAGACAAGACATCTATCGAATCGAAAATCCTCGGAGCTGCTATCCCCGGAAGCTTTCAATCAATTGATACCTTGTGTACGTTGCCCGTCACAACATGGATACAAAGGCTTCTGTACTCGCGTTACATGTTTTGTTGATTTTTTCCTGGCGTCGTCAGCTCCGGGCCACCACGCCAGTCACGAGGCAACTCTGCACGGTCAGCCACCCACCGGCCGGCCCGACGCTGCGTGCCGTAATTTCACATTCATGAATGGAGTCGGCCGCCATACACGGGCATGGCCCGGAGGCGGACCGTCGCCGTCAGCGGAGCGGGCGGACACAGCGGCTGATACCAGAGTGCTTATATCAATGGTGATACATTCGGCGGTGGGCCACCGTGAAGGACGCAGAGGCATCGGTGTCTGGCCGCCGAGCCAGCGCATCCAATCAGGGTGATAAGGGTTTACTCGGGACAACACAACTACGCCGGAAACATCTCAGAACCAGCTCAGAATCAAATCGCTACCTCCTCAGAACCAGCTCGGGATCAACTCCGAACCTTCTCAGAACCAGCTCGGGATCAACTCCGAACCTTCTCAGAACCAGCTCGGGATTAACTCCGAACTTTCTTAGAACCAGCTCGGGATCAACTTCGAACCTTCTCAGAAACAGCTCGGGATAAACTCCGAACCATCTCAGAACCAGCTCAGAATCAAATCGCTACCTCCTCAGAACCAGCTCGGGATCAACTCCGAACCTTCTCAGAACCAGCTCGGGATAAACTCTGCACCTTTTCAGAACCAGCTCGGGATCAACTCCGAACCTTCTCAGAACCAGCTCGGGATCAACTTCGAACCTTCTAAGAACCAGCTCGGGATCAACTTCGAACCTCCTCAGAACCAACTCGGGGCCGACTCAGGACCTGCTCGGAAACAACTCGCGGCCAACTCGTACCAACTCGGGGCTTGCGTGATCCCGGTTCGGACCAGCTCCGGACCACCTCGGTACCCCATCGGACCTCGGGCCCGCTCTGACCGTTGGGCGTGTTTCAGTGACGGGCCGCCGTCGGTTGGCGTCACCTGGCCGGTCCGCGCCGGTCCGGTCCGGCCCGGTGATTCACTGCGTCGGGGCTGAGTCAGAGGATCTCCCGCCGCCGCCGCCGCCGCCGCCGCTACCGGCCCGCGGCCAGCTCTAATGGCCCCCGGTCCTGCTCTCCCGGGATGCAGCTGGGCCGCCGGCACGCGCCCGAGAGGAGAACACTTACCGCCAGCGCCGGCAGGATCAATCGGCGACGCAGGCTGACTCAGCCGCCTGTGTGACGTCATGACAGGTGACGTCACACGGCTGGACATCGGGCGCGAGCTGTCCCATTCAGCGGCGAGATTGAATCGTCTGGCGATGACGTGAACGATTGTAAGCCTTTCACCGGGCTCAGCGCTTAGCATCGCGGTCTTTCACGATTATTGCCAGACGTCTTCACCAACTCCTAATAAGGCAGAGTTTCAGTGCCGTGACATTGCTGGTGGTGCGGCGAGCCTTTGGCGTAGCTGGGACACGTCTGACGGGTTGTGCCCGTGTCCGTGTCCGCCGCCGCCGCCGCCACCGCCGCCGCCGGTGGCCAGTTGGGACGTGGCCGAATACGGCGTGTATAAACAACCTCCCGGCCGTCGGCGGCCAATGCTGTTTATTTTTCCGCGCGTCGCGCCGTCGCGGGCTGACCACAACACGGAACGGTAATAACGTCGCCACTGCCGCCGCTGCTACCGCCGCCGCCGCCGACGTTACCGCCGCTGCCGCTGCTGCGTCGGTGCCGTCGCTGTCAGAGACGAGCGGCGCCGGAAGAGGCTCGGAGGCCGGAGCGCCGTCAGCTGACAGCTGGCGCCGCATCTGCGTCTGATTGCCGCCGCACCTGCGCCGCATATGCCACCGGTAAAGCCTCCGCAGCGCCGCCACCGCCGCCGCCGCCGACGCCCAGACGTCAGGCTGCGACAATGGTGGCGTGTTTTGTACCGGCCGCGGCAAAAACGACGCGAGGGGCCGCCGAAGCGTCAGTGATAAATCTGGCGCTACGGCGGTCCTGACGCGCCGCCGTGCGGCCGTGAGGCCCCGGCGGAGGTCGCAGGGGTCGCTCGTGGTGAGATCGGACGACACACTGAGGTAGAATGTGCGCTGTGATTGCACCACCCGATCCTTTCTTGTGGCAGTTTGGTGAGCGTCGGAGTGGTGATCTGGAGGCGATCTGGTCACACCTCGCTTGATCCGGTTGTATCTCGCAGAATCTCGGCGGGCGTGGACAGGTGCTTGAATCTGACGGTTTCTGCGACCGTTCAGAGGGCTGACCAACCGCAGTTCTCGGCAACGGTCGGCAATCCCTACGCCGCCGGTCACGGCCCTGGAGTATAGCGCCGCCATGCTTGGTTCGTGCCGCGGCTCACGCGGAACGTGCCACCGTGTACGGCGTCCGCTGCACGTGCCGCGTGCAGTCTCTGCAGCGTGACCTGACACGGGCCGGGCGACCCGCGCTGAACCGCCGAGACCCGCCCGTCTGTCGACCCGCTCCCGCCTACCGCTTCCCGCCCGGCTCAACTTTCGCTGCGCGGATCGGTTTACCATCACTTCCGGCGACTTTGCCAGATACGCTTTGTCCACTCGGCTCGTCTGTTCGAACGCTTAATCGTGGGTGGAAAGTTATTGGGTGACTGAAGAGGTGCGCAGTGGCTGTACGTTATACAGTACGTCAGTGTTACCACGATAAGCTGGCCATTAGTGCCGTGTATTTATCATATTTATTACCGGCGCCAAAAGCGTCGCCCGGTGACTCGGTTGACCTTCGGTAACACCGTGGCCCACTCCGCTCCCTAATGGCCTTGGCCGCCGGATTGGGGGCGGCCGTCTCCCCCTGCGCCGCCTTGGCCGGCCCGGCGACCTCTGCATTATCTCCCTCCCTCCGCTGCCCCTCACTGACCCCCTCGCTGACCCCCCCCCCCCCCCCCCCCCACCCATCCACCCCATCCTCCCAGGTCAGTCGGTCGCGTTCTACCATATATGACCACCACAGTGGCGCATCCGCCTCCTTCTCGCCATATTCTGCCTCGCCGTCTGCCTGTGCTGCGTCACATTCGTCGCCGCCGCGTCTGGCCCTGCACTGCACCGTCCGAACCGTGTCGCGGTCTGCCGCCCAGTGTCCATACGGGCCCGGTTTATGCAGATCGGACCCGGGCCGGCACCACAGCGGGCCATTTGAAGCGCTCTGGCCGAGCGGACCCGGTTTCTCCGCGTCACGGACGGAAGCCGTGTGGGCGGTCTCGACTCGTTACGGTCATGGAGGCAGCTCGGCGGCGTCAAACGGACCCTGAGAAGGCGCCACGGCGGCCTGCGGACTGCGGTGCAGGCTCCACCGCACGACACAGGTCACAGCCGATACGGCACGCGACGCGCGCCCGAAAAGATCTCCACTCGTCTCGCCGCCGAGCAGGCTTCACCGCACGACACAGGTCACAGCCGATACGGCACGCGACGCGCGCCCGAAATGATCTCCACTCGTCTCGCCGCCGAGCAGGCTTCACCGCACGACACAGGTCACAGCCGATACGGGACGCGACGCGGCCCGAAATGATCTCCACTCGTCTCGCCGCCGAGCAGGCTTCACGGATTTCACTCCCCCGCGTGCAGGAGAGACTCCGTGACAGCTCACGCCTCACGGTGTCGATTTCACTCCCCCGCGTGCAGGAGAGACTCCGTGACAGCTCACGCCTCACGGTGTGACACATTCAGAGCGCGAGGTGACGCAGGCTTCGCGAAGCGCACCAATGTCAACTGAGCGGCCAAATTAGCGGGGGTGGCTGATGCGGCCGGACGCGTGCACGGCCGTGTGACTGACGCGGCGATGACTGTTGTTTCGCCGTATGGCGTACCGTGGCAGCGACTGGACACGACAGCAGCGGGGTCCGGTCAAGGCCAGCCGACGGACCTCTCCTCCCTCCCTGCCGGCTCGCCGCTCCGTGTACGTGCTGACTGGTGCAGGAGCGGTGGCGGTGGTGGGGGCGGGGGCGGGGGCGGGGGCGGTGGCAGTGGCGGGGGCGGGGGCGGGGGCGGGGGCGGGGGCGGGGGCGGGGGCGGTGGCAGTGGCGGGGGCGGGGGCGGGGGCGGGGGCGGGGGGCGGGGGCGGGGGCGGGGGCGGGGGCGGGGGCGGGGGCGGGGGCGGGGGCGGGGGCGGGGGCGGTGGCAGTGGCGGGGGCGGCGGCGGGGGCGGCGGCGGGGGCGGGGCGTCCGCTCGGAAGTTGGCGGTCCGCCGGCCGGCTGAGCTGTCGGCGGCAGGTCCGGGCGGCGCCGGGAACTGCAGCCCGTATCTGTAGTGGTGTGTCATGCTCAGGGAGGATCAGCCCAGGATCCCCGCCCACACGGCGTCATCTTCTCCCCCGGGTGCTATCAAGCCGACGCCAACGTTCACAACACCCACCTGACGAATCCAAACAGACATCCAACCTGCTAGCAACCGCCCAACCGACATAAGAACCGACCGGCCGGCCGGCTACCGACGAACGCGCAGCAGCTATATTTACGAGGGGGCCGGCTCCAGTGCAGGCAAAGCCACCACAAATAAACTCTCGGCGAGCCGGCGGCCGGGTCGGCAGCCGACGCGAAACATGACCCCGATAACGACGGGCGGCGCCGTTAGTGTCGAGCGGCGCTGGTGCGCGGCGCGGTAAAAAGCGGCAGACAGCGCGGCACGGCACGCGATCTGTCGCAGCCGCGCCGCAGCCGCCGCGCTCAGAGGTGATCTGCGGCTGTCGGACGGTGGGAGGCGCGGAGTCTGGCCCGGACAGGCCGCCCGGTCCACGGAGCTGATGAGACCTCCCTCAATTAGCGGTAACAGGGCCGGTCGGGTTTCTGAGAGCGTGACGAGAGGCGCAGTGAGGCGTTCGGCGGCGCGGCGCGGCGCGGGAGACCTCAGAGACAAGCACGCGTTGGCGGCGGCGGCACGGGCCAGGCCCAGTTCGATATCGCTATATCTGAGGAGGAGCTGCACCCTGACCAGTTTGCGTTTGGGTGCAGTCAGGTTAGGTCAGTGATTAGCGTACTTAGCCGAAATCAGTCAGGAGATAATGTTACATTACATGCATCACAAAATTAGCAGCTTATTTAAGAGTTGCATGATCTGTTTAAAAGTAGCCGTGCTCCGACGGCTTCATTCAATCATTTTGCAAGACGGCAATCATTCAAAGTACACATTTGTCTGATGATACCAAATGAGGCAATCACACATATTCACTTCAGCATTTTACGCTGGCATATCGTAATCCGGTCATTACTCATTTGAATGGCTAGCAGTCATTCAAATGAGAACACCGAAACGGTGACATGTAATTCGACTAATCCGCCATATTCACTTGTATAATTTCAACTAGCAAGTCATAATCCGATACCGCCTTCGATATCGATCACGTCGCTGGACGATAATGACATGCCGTTTGTGATCCGTCACAGCGATCGATTGCCCGCGTGACATTAACTGCGCGTGGCGACATCGCCAGGGGCGGCGATCTGACTGACTGATCGGTGAGATGGTGGCGGTGTCCATGTCTGCCGCCTGTCCCGTTTTCGCACGCCTCGCTCCGCCCCCGGGCCCCGTTTCGCACGCCTCGCTCCGCCCCCGGGCCCCGAGCCGCCAGCACAGCGCGAGTCGTGTGTAATCTTCGCGGAACAGCGCTGCGTCACACGAGTACGAGGCAGGCACCGAAACCGACACCACAGGCTCGGATGGGTCATCGGAGCAGCGAGGACGGTATACAACCGCCCCGCAACACCCACGCCTCCGCCTCCGCCTCCGCCTCCGCCTCCGCCTCCGCCTCCGCCTCCGCCTCCGCCTCCGCCCCCGCCCCCGCCCCCGCTCACGCTCACGCTCACGCTCACGCTCACGCTCACGCTCACGCCGACGCTCCTATCACTCTCGCTCTCACCGTGCTGCACCGTGGCCCGGTGGGCCGCGTCGCGTCCCACTACCCCGGTCGGACCGAGAGGCCGGCAGTGGGCGGGGCGGAGGTCGGTTTTTGCGCCGGTTGGCGTGTCAGACTGATGAGCCGGCCATGCAGAGCGTGTTGGCTGACACCACCAATAATTGCTACACCGCGGCACACGTTGCAGTGACCTTCGTGCCACGTTCGTTTTCACCGCGTCGCCAGACGGCACCGCGCCGCCGCCGCCGCCGCCGCCGCAGACCAGCCGCCCGGTAAACAATGAGGTCAACTGTGTGACCGGCGCGCGGCTTGTCTGCAGTGGCGATCGGCAGGGTCTCATTGGAGGCCCAAACAGATCAAACTGCTGCCACTGCCGCCGCAGCCAGAACGGCCTAGACAAACTGATTTGGGGACCAAATCTAAAGTCTGACCAAAGTCTAAAAACTTACCGGCTTTAGCTTCCTTGTGCGTAGAGAATGATTCAAAACAATCTTTAAATCTTCTTCAGGAAAAATGCGCGTAGATGTTCTTTAAGATCACAGAATGTGTTAATTTGCGGTCGATTTGAGTCGTTTTGGGCCGGCGCATGGCCCTGTTACCCCTGGATGCGACGCTGACTGCAGAGTGCAGCCGAGCTGCTGCGTCAAAGTATCTGCAACTGAGCTACTGCAACAGATCAACTGCAGACGAACGCACGATATTTATGGTATGCACCGATAACCTAAACCACATCCTCGAGGTCCAAATAAAAGGAATTGGTTCCGTGAACTGTGAGATCCGAACTGTGCGCATAATGCATGTGATATTCATGAGATCTGCGTGATACGAGTCACAGTACGAGATCCACCGGACCCGATGGACCCGCCGCACGAGATCTCCATGTCTCATGAGATCGGCGAGGTCGACCTGACAGAGCCCGGCCACTGTCCGCACGGTACCGCCAGTGTACCGGGGGACCGGCCACTGTCGCACGGTACCGCCAGTGTACCGGGGGACCGGCCCCTGTCCGCACGGTACCGCCAGTGTACCGGGGGACCGGCCACTGTCCGCACGGTACCGCCAGTGTACCGGGGGGCCGGCCACTGTCCGCACGGTACCGCCAGCGTACCGGGGGCGTATGGCGGCGCCGGCCACCGCCGACCACCACCGGACGTGGGCCGCAAGTGGCATCAATATGTGCAGACGCCGGTCAACAGCTGCAGGTCTCTCAACCGGGCGGAATGGGTTGTACGGGGCGTGGGCCGCCGCCGGGCAGCTCCTCGGCAGCTCGCACCTCAGCAGCACCTCGGCAACTCCTCGGCAGCACCTCGGGCAGCTCCTCGGCAGCTCCTCGGCAGCTCGCATCTCGGCAGCTCCTCGGCAGCTCCTCGGCAGCTCCTCGACAGCTCCTCGACAGCTCCTCGACAGCTCCTCGACAGCTCGCACCTCGGCAGCTCCTCGGCAGCTCCTCGGCAGCTCCTCGGCAGCTCCTCGGCAGCTCGCACCCCGGCACTGCTGGGCCGGACAGAGAGCGGCCTCAGAGACCGCCGAGTCTCCAGAGCTGACAAGACGACGCAGCGA
Source organism: Chirona hameri (assembly GCA_036785665.1). Lineage (NCBI taxonomy): Eukaryota > Metazoa > Arthropoda > Thecostraca > Balanomorpha > Balanidae > Chirona > Chirona hameri. Next base: position 392,529 of record JAXIVJ010000014.1, on the reverse strand, counting down.
CTCCGCGAATTCGGCGCCACAAAGTGGAGGCTAAACATCAGAGATGACCCGGCAAGCCACGCGAGTAAACACGCCGTGGAAAGCCACCTCCAGCTGGAACACGCCGAGCTGTTAGCTCGGCTGTATAGCGCGAGACGTCTAAAAGAGAGAGAGAGAGAGCGGTCGTTACCGCTGTCCATTAATTCCCAATACACATACACAGCCGGCACGGCAGGTGAACGCAGGGTCGTGTTCGCCCCCGGTGCGTGAGGCTCCTGCTGGGCACACGGACGCTGCTTAGCTGTTGTGTTTAGTCGGGAGTAACGGCGCGTTGGCGGCCGGCCAGCGCCGTGTCTGGGCCGTCCCGGGTCAGAGGCGAGCCCGGTGAGTCCAGAGAGTCCGGTGAGAGTCCGGACGATCCACAGATCATCGACCATCGATCGACCGACCGACGGGCCGTGTCCGCCGTCGTGAGCACCGCCGCGGATATACCGGCCGTGAACTTGCCGCGCGCACCCGGCCGGCCGCCACGCCCCCTCATCTCGGCTGATAAGCAGATTGTCGGCCGTCGACAGATCGCTGCCAGAGCAGCGGCCGCTCCAACGGTCCACTGCCAGGTCAGTCTGGCGGCAGAGGGTCCGCTGGCCCGCTGAAGGTCAGTATGGCAGAGCAGCGGCGGCTCCAACGGTCCACTGCCAGGTCAGTCTGGTCAGTCTGGCGTCAGAGGGTCCCGCTGGCCCGCTGAAGGTCAGTATCGCGGGGCAGCGGCGGCTCCAACGGTCCACTGCCAGGTCAGTCTGGCGGCAGAGGGTGCCGCTGGCCCGCTGAAGGTCAGTATGGCAGAGTATGGCGGCTCCAACGGTCCACTGACAGGTCAGTCTGGCGTCAGAGGGTCCCGCTGGCCAGCTGAAGGTCAGTATGGCAGGCAGCGGCGGCTCCAACGGTCCACTGCCGGGTCAGTCTGGCGTCAGAGGATCCCGCTGGCCCGCTGAAGGTAAGTATGGCAGGGCAGCGGCGGCTCCAACGGTCCACTGCCGGGTCAGTCTGGCGTCAGAGGGGCCCGCTGGCCCGCTGAAGGTCAGTATGGCAGAGTATGGCGGCTCCAACGGTCCACTGACAGGTCAGTCTGGCGTCAGAGGGTCCGCTGGCCCGCTGAAGGTCAGTATGACAGAGCAGCGGCGGCTCCAACGGTCCACTGACAGGTCAGTCTGACGTCAGAGGGTCCGCTGGCCCGCTGAAGGTCAGTATGGCAGAGCAGCGGCGGCTCCAACGGTCCACTGACAGGTCAGTCTGGTCAGTCTGGCGGCAGAGGGTCCCGCTGGCCCGCTGAAGGTCAGTATCGCGGGGCAGCGGCGGCTCCAACGGTCCACTGCCAGGTCAGTCTGGCGGCAGAGGGTGCCGCTGGCCCGCTGAAGGTCAGTATGGCAGAGTATGGTGGCTCCAACGGTCCACTGCCAGGTCAGTCTGGCGGCAGAGGGTCCCGCTGGCCCGCTGAAGGTCTGTATGGCAGAGCAGCGGCCGCTCGTGTGCTGACAGAGCGCTGTCATATTAGTGTTCCGCTGACAGGCGAGTTTGGCAGCAAACAGACATAACTCGTGATGGTTTGACATTGGAAAATATCAAGACGTCTAGGCCAAGCCACGTGTCTGTTCAGACCGATAGAATCGCTATGCCCAATTAACTTAGCTTATGAGCATTAGATACCATTTGTTTATGTTCAGGAAATGAGGCGTTTATCCCAGTACATAATGACCAAAGTGAGCTATCCATCATTTTAATACTACTTAGCATCAACTATGAACTACAGATAATACAAGACAACTCGAGAAGTCATGTTTGCACGCTCACAATTGTTGCATTCATCTATGCCGAATAAGACCTGTTACCTGCAGGATGGCACGTGTAGAATATAGATAAGCCACGTACAGCAATACACTTCACAGGCGTCGTCGGTATTTTCTTCGAGCTCGTGATCGATGGGCACGTTCTATATTGCTTTGACCTATCGGCCATGACTTGGCTGATTTCCGAGCCCGTGTCTGCCCAAACATCTACGCTAATCTTGCCCGTCATCTCAGCGTTCCTCCGACCTTTCATTCCGGTGTTTTTACATTCGGCTCCCGTCCTCTGCTCCCCGTGAGTGGCACAAATGGCGCATTGTGCGCGCTCCGGCGCGGAGTCGGGACCCGCGGCGCCGAGTCAACGGCAGCCATGACTCGCGCGACTAACACGTGGTCATGACTCGAGCGACTCGTCTCGAGTCAGCCGCTCCCTCCAGGACTACCAGACCCGGCTCGGAAACAGACGCGGCAGGAGCGACGGAAGCGTCAGGAGTCTGATAGCGGACCTACCCCTTCATCTCCGACCGATCGCGATCTCCAGTCAGTCAGTCCGGGCTCGGACAGAATAGACTCGTGTCCACGCAGCCTGAACAACACACGTTTGACACACGTGTTTTCGCTTGACTGAGCAGTGATCAGCCATCGCTGTCAATATTGAAGCTATCAATAGCTTCGAGATGCTCGGCAACATACCCCAGCTTCAGTACACAAGCTACATGTCGTCTCCCATTACCAATATACCGAGCATGTAGTGGATCCCTTTTTCGGCAGACTGACTGGATGGTTTCTGCCCGTTTCTTTCTTTCTCGTCCCGGTTGGCATCCGTCACGGCTCTGGAGATGTGTCTGACCCCATTGTGGTGCCCGTCACACGCACAGTGCCTATAGCGTGCCAACTGTGTCACTGGCCAGGCACACAAAGCGGTGCCTCCCAGCCTATTCATCGCCTCTCACTATACAGACATCCGCATACACAAACAGGGGGCGACAGCCACCATGGTAGAAAATAGGCAGATATTGTTCTATAACGCATCGATTGAAATGCAAGAATGCCGCATTGTCAAATAACGTAGTTTTGCTTTGCCCATATTAATCATGAATTTCGTACATCGCGTGCAAAAAGTATCTTCACACCAAAACGACTCGAAATGAGTTAGCCGTAGCGAGGTAACATCGCACCCCTTTCCATTGTCCAGACACGTTATAACAACCACAGTAGATGCCGTCACAGGAATACCGCGGAGCGGGCTCTGTCGGTACGCCGTGCCGATATTCAGCTACGGCGACAGCTACGGCGACAGCTACGGCGACAGCTGAATACCGTCACCTATCCCTCTCCCATCGACACGGCGTTTTCCCGGGCGGGGCTGAGAACCCTTCAGCGGCTCAGCCCGCCCGCGGACGCCCGCGGACGCCCGGGAGCCGACAGTTGAGAGCCTCTCGGCGTCTCGAGGGTCGGAGAATGCTTGTTCAGCGCCTCGATAAGCGTCCGCTGATAACGCCCAATGAGAACCGCTAATTCGATGGAAATGGAGCGACAAAGGGGCGAGCTGAGACGGGTAAACAGCGGCGGCAAAGCACCGAATAACTCGTCATTCACCCTCAATTTGAATGTGAATACGGGCATAATGCAAAACGGAAACGTGAACAGGCCGGCGCCATTACAAAATGGCCTCGTGGACGGGGGGAAACTAATGCTCTGAATTCACGCCATTCGTTCCCCGCGCAGCAGTTATCGCAGAGACAGAATGGCTGTACCTGACGACCGAAACTCCCAGTGGTCACGGTCGGGCGCGTGTCGGCCGTGGGGCTGCGGCGGCGTCGCTCGCTGCAGTGCCGGCACGGGGCGGGCCGGCAGAGCGCGGAGAGTCCTGTCATTAGACGCGCTCTGTGCGCCCGGCCCCGGCGTGGCGCCCCGCGCAGCGACGCTAACGCACCAGCATTTGCATCGGTGCCGTTACCCCCATCAACACGCGTGTAATGGGCCGTCAGCACGGACAAAAACGGAGCCCACCTGGGCAATCAAATTACCCCACGGCGCCGCGCCACGCCGTGCCTGTCTGTCTGTGTGTGTGTCGGGCCGGTGCGCACAATGGGGTGGAGGAGCCCGGACGCCGACCGCCGACCGCCGCAGCGCGTCGTGCAGTGCGTGGAATACCATCACGGGCGCGGCGGCGGGCCGGTTCCGAGTGTTCAGCCTCAACGGGTGATGTATGCGTCCACGGGCGCACATGAGACGGCTGATGCATGACCCCGGCGACGCACGTGAGCGCTGTCTGTTTCGGCTGCCGCTGCAGCTGCGGCGGTCCGTTTCGCTCTGCGGCGCGAAGGAGCCGGAGCGCCCGCCGCGCGTGGCGACGCAGAACATTCCGCCGCAGTAAGCGCTCTCGCCTGTCAGCGCGGGTCCACCCGTGGAGCCAGAGAGCCGACAACGTGTCTGGGAGAGATGCACATAAAACCGTCGACTGGATCCGGCCACCAAACCCACGATGACGCCGCCGCATACCTGAGAGGCCGGCCAGCGGAGACATCGGTTGGCATTTTCCCAGGTTCGCTCTCTACCATACCTGTCATGGTGTCGCGCTGTCCACGCCAGCTGCTCTCCCAGCAGCTGGCGGGGCAAAAACTGGAGCGGTCCGGATCCTCTAAAGCCACATCATTCATGCCACGACAGCCGCACCGGCCTTGGTCGGAATAAGCTCGCCGAAAATCGCGCACGCGAAAAACGCGTGCGGCCGATACATCACCTGCCCACTGACTACGTAATGACCAGGTCCTCGAGGTCAACCCCGATTGGTGTCTTTGTCGATAAGAGCCACTGGAGGTCGCCGCCGATTGAGATCTCTATCGACACAGGGCCATAAAGTTCATCTCCCGCCTGATATCTCTATCGATGGACCCTTAAGATGCATGTCTGGTGAGAACTTAAACGACGCCCTCGAGACCACAACGAGTTGATCTATACTATATCGATAACTACTTGACTCGTTCTTGGTTGAAATCTCTATCATTGTATAACGACAAACACCTTTCACATTGTGACCTACCCAGAGGAGGTACTCCGATTAGAATCATTTCAAGAACCCTGTGAAGATTTATGCTAAAAAGGCACTCATCGAAAACAGTGTTTTCCCGACTGTTATTGACCGAGGGCTCTATCAGCTGAGGGAATCTGCCGGACCGGCGCAGCGGGGTACCTTACCTGCCGGACCGGCGAAGCGGGGTACCTTACCTGCCGGACCGGCGCAGCGGGGTACCTTACCTGCCGGACCGGCGAAGCGGGGTACCTTACCTGCCGGACCGGCGCAGCGGGGTACCTTACCTGCCGGACCGGCGCAGCGGGGTACTTTACCTGCCGGACCGGCGCAGCGGGGTACCTCACCTGCCGGACCGGCGAAGCGGGGTACCTTACCTGCCGGACCGGCGCAGCGGGGTACCTTACCTGCCGGACCGGCGCAGCGGGGTACCTTACCTGCCGGACCGGCGCAGCGGGGTACCTTACCTGCCGGACCGGCGCAGCGGGGTACCTTACCTGCCGGACCGGCGCAGCGGGGTACCTTACCTGCCGGACCGGCGCTGCGGGGTACCTTACCTGCCGGACCGGCGCTGCGGGGTACCTTACCTGCCGGACCGGCGCTGCGGGGTATCTTACCTGCCGGACCGGCGCTGCGGGGTACCTTACCTGCCGGACCGGCGCTGCGGGGTACCTTACCTGGATAATGCTCTTCTGTCCCGTCTTGCTGGGAGTGGAGTTCGGCGCGGAGCCGGCCTCCCACTGGGGCTCCTCGGTCCTGATGCAAGCCATGGTGCAGCCGCTGCTGCTGCTGCTCACTGCTCCGTGGCGGAGTCACTCGTCTGCTCGGTCCACCCTGAGGACATACCGGGGTCTGGTCAGGGCCCGCTCTCAAAATATACCTACATTACACAGGGTTCAGGCCAGGATTGGTAAGAGTTCACCCTGAGGACATACCGGGGTCTGGTCAGGGCCCGCTCTCAAAATATACCTACATTACACAGGGTTCAGGCCAGGATTGGTAAGAGTCCACCCTGAGGACATACCGGGGTCTGGTCAGGGCGGGACAGGGTCCGCTCTCAAAATATACCTACATTACACAGGGTTCAGGCCAGGATTGGTAAGAGCCCACCCTGAGGACATACCGGGGTCTGGTCAGGGCCCGCTCTCAAAATATACCTACATTACACAGGGTTCAGGCCAGGATTGGTAAGAGTCCACCCTGAGGACATACCGGGGTCTGGTCAGGGCCCGCTCTCAAAATATACCTACATTACACAGGGTTCTGGCCAGGATTGGTAAGAGTCCACCCTGAGGACATACCGGGGTCTGGTCAGGGCCCGCTCTCAAAATATACCTACATTACACAGGGTTCTGGCCAGGATTGGTAAGAGTTCACCCTGAGGACATACCGGGGTCTGGTCAGGGCCCGCTCTCAAAATATACCTACATTACACAGGGTTCTGGCCAGGATTGGTAAGAGTTCACCCTGAGGACATACCGGGGTCTGGTCAGGGCCCGCTCTCAAAATATACCTACATTACACAGGGTTCTGGCCAGGATTGGTAAGAGTTCACCCTGAGGACATACCGGGGTCTGGTCAGGGCCCGCTCTCAAAATATACCTACATTACACAGGGTTCTGGCCAGGATTGGTAAGAGTTCACCCTGAGGACATACCGGGGTCTGGTCAGGGCCCGCTCTCAAAATATACCTACATTACACAGGGTTCTGGCCAGGATTGGTAAGAGTTCACCCTGAGGACATACCGGGGTCTGGTCAGGGCGGGACAGGGTCGGCTCTGATAACATATAGGGTCAGGTGAAGGCTGGTCAGGACGGGCTGGATCTGCTCTGAAGTTCGGGGAGAGGGTCAGTCAGGGAGGGCGGGGACCAGGGTCACTTGTTTTGTCACTGAGCATATATAACAAAACGTGTGAAGAACTTCAGAGGCCACTGCATATGCATTATGCAGCATAAGGTAGCAGCGAAATAGTCTGAACATACAGTTTGCATGTTGCCACGAACAAACAGCGGCATGAATACATTTCGTATGACCCATACAAGTCTGAATTCGATCAGGCCGTAGCGAACGGCGCGCGGGATTTCTACATACTGAACGGTTCTATAGCCTGGCACCCGGCACCGAAGGGCGTGTAATGGCGCTGGGATGACCATGAACCGACCATGTCGCCCGGATGCTGGACGCATAGTTCGCCGGTAATTGGCCCGCTTAGTAATGGTCGGTGGGTCGGCGGCCGCGGACGGTCGGTACAGCCTAATGGGCCCAAACGACTGGTCGCGCCTCTCACGTGCCGCGAAATATCAGCCGACCAGCACAAAAACCGGCGTAAAAGCTCTATTTCGACGCCAATGTAAACTCTCGGTTAGGGTGTCTCCTTTTTCGCAGGTGCACTCAAACGAACGATGTCGTTGGTCTCGCACGGGAAAGCAATCTGGCGTGAACCTTTCAGCCAATTCGGAGTCACGTTTCCAGTCCAAACAGGGGTCACGTTTCCTCTACAATCAGCCACCCGGTCTGCCCCAGAGCCCAGCTAAAGAGAGAGAGCGCTGCGCAGACGGTGGTCCTTACGCCTTTAGCCTGGCGCCCGCCTGGCATGGTACGTCACTCTAAGGCCCGCAGCAGGCGTCACACAGCGACACAAAAACGACGGGCGCGCGTTTAATGAGGCGCGGTGCGGGCGTGCCGTGTCGCGCGGTCGGTCGGTCGGTCGGCCGGGGCGGGCCATGAGCCGATGAGTTGAGGCGCGGTGCGGGCGTGCCGTGTCGCGCGCAGTCGGTCGGTCGGTCGGTCGGTCGGTTGGTCGGGTCATGGCCCGATGAGTAATCAACTGGTATGGTGAAGGCTGGTAACGGTACCTACGCACGACGACGGGCACAGCGCGGGGAGCGGGACGTCGTGACGGGGCGGCGGGCAGTGCGGCCCGCTCTCCAGGCCAGCGCTGCACTGTGATCCATCAGAAGACAGCCAGACAGACCAGACATCAGACAGCCAGACAGACCAGACATCAGACAGCCAGACAGTCCAGACAGTCCAGACATCAGACAGACAGACAGTCCAGCCGCCGCTGCCGGGGACGGCGGGGAGACACGAGATCAGGGCAAGGTCAGGTCTGAGACGAGGTCACGGGTCAACCACACATTGGTCAGGGATAAAGGCTCGCGGTGCTGGCTGGTGGTCAGGGATAAAGGCTCGCGGTGCTGCAGGTGGTGGTCAGGGATAAAGGCTCGCGGTGCTGGGTGGTGCAGTGGCTGTCAAACGTCAGGCGTTGTTAATGCTTCGGTCCAGATTGTTTTTATGGTGGTCCGTGGGCGTATCGTAATTGCGGCTGATGCAGAATACGGTCGGGTCGGCCCGGCACTGTTTTGCACTTGGATGGCGCGGTGGCCGGTACGAGGCTGGCCTCGGGACCTTCTTGGTGGCGCGTTGGGAGCTCAGAGGGCTGACGAGCAGACGACAGCGTGTGGGAAACAGTGAGGCAGCGAGCCAGCGAGGACCGACTGGGAGCGGAGCCGTCACTCCTAACAGATCCGCTCCTCAGCCCACTCAGTCCGGCGGGCGACGCAGAAACAGACACACGCTACCCGCCCCGACGCAAACACGACAAGCCCGCACAGCTGCGCGGCACCGCTGCCGCCGGCGCGCGCCGCGCGTCCGTCGACTCTTACTCCGCGCGACAAAAACTTGGTCGGCGCGCCCTGCCTGCCCGCGGTGATCGCCCCCGCGGGTGCCACCGAGCCTCCCGCCCAAGGCTATATAACACTGCCGCCCCTCCACCCGCCGCAGCGCCGGCCGCAGAGCTATCGACGTGTCGACTCGTGCCGACGCTCCGTCGATTTCGGAGCCGGCCGCGTTGGCGGCGACAGCGGTCGACGGCCACGGACGCAGCCCGCATCCAACCAGCCGTCGATTAGCCAGGTCGGCGCACCGCCCCATCGTTAGTCGGCTTTGTCGCCGCCGCGGCGGACACAAATAAAGCGCGGCGCACTGGCTCGTGACGGACGGGCTGCGGTGGTGGTCGGACGGCTCGCATTATGTTGCAAATCGCCGCGCACGTCGCCCGAAACGCGATCACCGCGGCGGCCGGGGAGCGCGGCCTGTGGACAAAACGCCGGCGGGTGGGCCGGCACGCGACGCAGGGCGCTCGGCGGCGGCGGCGTCGGGCGGTCCATTACCGTGGGTCGGCGGCGGTATACTCACGTGGTCATCCCCGGCGACTCACTGCGGTCCGAGCGGACGGTGTGTCGTCGTCTGGCGACAGCGGCAGACCTCGCTAACAGGAGAGCGTCTCCTGGAGCGAGTCGGCCGGTCGCAGCGCCTCACCCACTGCACACTGTCTCGCGATGACGGCACCTCGCGGCGGCACTGCGCCAACACCCGAGTCACACGCGTCTCTCGCACCAACCTGTACCGCGCGGCGCCGCGGCTACAACTGGCGGCCGGCCGAGAGCGCGCTGGCACGGCGGCCGCCGCCTGGCGGAACGACGGCCAGCGGAGCCCGGCGGAACCCGGCGGAACCCGCCCCGCGGCCAGTGAGCAGCACGTACGCCGAGAGCTACCGACCCGCCGCGCGCGACGCACCGACACACCGCGCACCGGCACCGGCACCGGCACCGGCACCGGCACCGGCACCGACGTGGACGCACTGGCGGATCCAGCCTCCCAATATGGGGGAGGGCTAATTTCACTGGGGGCCTTCCGGGCCCCAGGAACCTCCATATGACCTAAAGGGTACCCCCATTGTGTTTCCTTTTCCGAACTTGGGTTATATTTTTCGCTATATTTTTCTTACGTGTAAGGACGTGTCAATTAAGTGCAAAAATAACATTGATGGATATTTCCTGCAAATATCTCAAATTTTGTCATTGTACATGCTACTTTATATAAAAATAAGTTATTCGCTAATAACTTTGATTGAATAAAGCTAGAAGGGCACGGTAAACGTCATTTTGTTGTTATCATCAAGACGCGTGGAATGCTGTGCAGCATGACTTCTTTCTGACATTTGAAGACCTTGACCTAAGGTCAAGGTCACGGCGTAAGGAAGGTCACCTTTCCAAATTTGACCTACACGGCGATGTTATATATCTTTGAACTTGTCTTGAAGATAGGAACTCATTGGTATTAACATAATTGCGCGATCGTTGATGATTATAAAGCAAACTGAGACATTTTCGGGCTTTATTTACACCGATAAGAAAGTTATGAAGTTATTATTCGACATTCAAATTAAAATGAATTCAAAAGTTGACATTGACATCAGGCGTTATTTAAGCACAATCGAATTTCTCGCAACAAGACAGGTTTTAAGATATATAGCATTGCCACATAGGCCACAATTGGAAACCGAACCTTGAACCTTGACATTGACCTTAGGTGAAGGTCACCAAATGTTAGAAAGAGGTCTGCATATCATTCATACTATTATACTGCATATCATTCAACGCGTCTTGAGGAAAATAACAAAATGGTGTCTATTTTACCTTTTTATCTTGATTTAGTCAAATGTTATTGGGGAATAACATCTTTCACAAAAAGAACATATAAAATGACCAAATTTAACATATTTAAAGCCAAATAACCATCAATTGTATTTTCTGTTTGAACGACACTTCTTTACACTTAACAATAATAAAGTCAAAAATAGGAAATACATTTGGCTTGGGTATCCAAAAAAGATTAAAAATTTCAAAAAATTATTAACTTTGAAATTTAAGGTCAAGATCATCAAATGTCAGAAAGGGTCATGCATTTAACTCGAGTATTAAACTCGTCTTGATGAGAACAGCAAAATGACGTTTACCGTACCATTCTAGTTGTATTCGGTTAAAAGTTATTAGCGAATAACATATTTTTTATATAAAATAGCATGTTGACGTCATATGATTTTTTGAATAACAGGGAAATCCTTTGTGCTGCCAAATATATGGCACACTTTTTTGTCGACATCTATTGCGCAGAAAAAGCGAACCACCCGGTGTCTAGATTGGCTTAGATTGCGAACCACCCGGGGATCGAGAAATGAAAGACGAAAATATTCCAAGGCTGACCTTAAAACAAGTCGACTATCATTACCAGTTGGGTAAAGAGATGACGCTGTCGGTTTAGAGTCCCTATTCAAATACACATGGGTCTTATTTTTTACAGATGTCAAAATCAAACTCGAATATCTTTTTGATTAGATCATTGTGGTTGTTTTAACTGCTACCATACTTAATTTCAATGCCTAGCCATAAAATGGTTATTTCAACTCAAATATAATGTTAAGGTGGGATAGTCCCTTTAATTGACACGTCCTTACACGTAAGAATAGCATAGCGAAAAATTAAAAACACGTTTGAGAAAAGGTATCCAAAATAGTTGTACAATTTCGAAAACGTAGCTACTAAATTTGGAAAATTTCGAAAATGAAAAAAGCAACATTACCATGTTATAAAACAGCTCATTGCCATTCTAATGACATATAATAAATATATATATTGCTTCATAAATTCCCCGCCATATGTGCTGACAAAGATTGACCTGCACCGTGACCTTATTAAAATGCCCGAGTCAATATATCCGGAACCACTGCTTGCATTGCATTACAACTTCCACAGCTCGCTTTAGCGCCCCAGGTTACCCCATATACCAATTTTGGTCAAAATCGGTGACATGACGGTGTAATTTTGCACTTTGTTTTTGTCGATTTGTCGTAGAATGCCCCAGCTACAAAAATAAAAACATTGGGATTTTTTTATAAAAACTGAACCTAATTACCCTACTTAATACTAGTAGACGTATTCCACACAACATAGGCACCTATGCAAGGAAATTCACTCCCGCGCTCCTCTGCCACCCAGCAGGCATCAGGAGACCAAGGGCTGCGACGCTGCGTGTAAAATTATAGCTTACATTGGTTGTGAATCACTCCAAAATAGCGTCAGACGCGCCACTTTCCCTATCCCTACTGCTACCAAATGGAGGAAACACGAACGAGGCAAAAACATATTTATTTATTTCGCAAGAAGTTATTTTTTCGCAGGCAGTACCCATTTTCATCGCCAGTTTCAGCCATTTTTTTTTGGAGAGGGCCTAATTTATATTGCCGCCCCTGTCGAGCTTGGAATGGGGGGATTTTGCCCCTGCCCCCCCCCCCCTTCCCCTGGATCCGCCAGTGATACAAGAAAATTCACTCACGCGCTCCTCTGCCACCGAGCAGGCAGCAGGAGACCAAAGGCTGTGACGCTGCGTGGAAAAATTATGACCTACGTTGGTTGTGAATCACTCCAAAATAGCGTCAGACGCGCCACGTTCCCTATCCCTACTGTTACAAAAATGCTACAAAATAGAGGAAACACGAAAGAGGGGAAAAAAATATAATTCGCAAAAAAATATTTTTTTTTTCGCAGGCAGTAGGTACCCATTTTTTTCATCGCCAGTTTCAGCGGATTTGGGGGGGGGGTTAATTTCTATTGCCGCCCCTGTCGAGCTTGGGATGGGGTGTGGGGCTTTAGCCCCTGCCGCCCCCCCCCCCTGGATCCGCCAGTGGGTGGACGGGTGGACGGGTGGACGGGTGGACGGGTGGACGGGTGGACGGGTGGACGGGTGGACGGGTGGACGGGTGGACGGGTGGACGGGTGGAGAAACTGACTAATTTATGGGCAGCAGTGAGTGAGCGAGGATGCGTGAATGCAGTCCAACAAAAATAAAACACCATATATATTAGTACATTATCATTAACCAACCAGCAGGACGAACGGGCGAACTGACAAGCGGACAGACAGACGGACACGAAAATACAGATTTTGACTGATTGAACACGAACAGATAAATAATTGAGCTAATTAATGGTATCCACATACCACATCGCAAATTACAAACAAAGCGATGAAAAAACAAGCGACCAAAGAACGAACTGAATAACGAAGCTCAACGAGCGTGGCAATATATCGAACGGACAGACGGACAGACGGACAGACGGACAGACGGACAGACGGACAGACGGACAGACGGACAGACGGACAGACGGACAGACGGACAGACGGACAGACGGACAGACGGACAGACGGACAGACGGACAGACGGACAGACGGACAGACGGACAGACGGACAGACGGACAGACGGACAGACGGACAGACGGACAGACGGACAGACGGACAGACGGACAGACGGACAGACGGACAGACGGACAGACGGACAGACGGACAGACGGACAGACGGACAGACGGACAGACGGACAGACGGACAGACGGACAGACGGACAGACGGACAGACGGACAGACGGACAGACGGACAGACGGACAGACGGACAGACGGACAGACTGACAGACGGACAGACTGACAGACTGACAGACTGACAGACTGACAGACTGACAGACTGACAGACTGACAGACTGACAGACTGACAGACTGACAGACTGACAGACTGACAGACTGACAGACTGACAGACTGACAGACTGACAGACTGACAGACTGACAGACTGACAGACTGACAGACTGACAGACTGACAGACTGACAGACTGACAGACTGACAGACTGACATACTGATAGACTGACATACTGACAGACTGACAGACTGAAAGACTGACAGACTGACATACTGACAGACTGACAGACTGACAGACTGACAGACTGACAGACTGACAGACTGACATACTGACAGACTGACATACTGACAGACTGACAGACTGACAGACTGACAGACTGACAGACTGACAGACTGACAGACTGACAGACTGACAGACTGACAGACTGACAGACTGACAGACTGACAGACTGACAGACTGACAGACTGACAGACTGACAGACTGACAGACTGACAGACTGACAGACTGACAGACTGACAGACTGACAGACTGACAGACTGACAGACTGACAGACTGACAGACTGACAGACTGACAGACTGACACAAAGGCCGCCTCGGAGGCGGATGAACGTGATAATCTGAGTCATTCCGATGGCCATTGCCACGGCTTGTTTCTCGTCCCGCCAATTATCGACTATAGCTGGACAATGGTCACACGGAACGGCCCGGCATACAGGACGCCGGACTAACGACGGATCAAGGAACGGCCCGGCATACAGGACGCCGGACTAACGACGGATCAAGGAACGGCCCGGCATACAGGACGCCGGACTAACGACGGATCAAGGAACGGCCCGGCATACAGGACGCCGGACTAACGACGGATCAAGGAACGGCCCGGCATACAGGACGCCGGACTAACGACGGATCAAGGAACGGCCCGGCATACAGGACGCCGGACTAACGACGGATCAAGGAAATGGACGGAGCATAATGGCCAGTGGACGGAACAGGCAAAAACACTGGTAAGGTAGGAAGTGGCAGCCAGTGCCAGTGGTTTCCCAGTCCATTTGTATGACCAGCTCAAGACAAGGTTCAAGGCGTCCCGAATTTCAGGAATAGTATATCATTACGTAAGACAGTAATAGAACAGTTGTCACATACTGTTACATATCCGTTATGTTATGCATTATTATTTTCATTCAACAATTTATGTAATATCTTTTTGGAAATATGTTAAATGAAAATGTTCAACGCAAAGTGCAAACAAAGCTTTCAAAATAAAGGGAAAATGGTAACACAAATAAATATACATTTGCATAAAACATAGCGTGCATGTATGTGTGTACGCTAATACCAAAGTATTTCAGTTATAATAACACAATGTCTGCATTCAGGTGGGAGCAATCGCTTTGCATGGACTTGAATTAACACCCACGGAAAATCGGAGGCAAGGGGATAATAAGCAGGCCATGATTATTGGACATTCAGACGGCGGGAGAGCGAGCGATGGTCAAACAGACGGCGGGAGAGCGAGCGATAGTCAGACAGAAGGCAGGAAGAGCGAGCGATAGTCAGACAGAAGGCAGGAAGAGCGAGCGATAGTCAGACAGACGGCGGGGAGCGAGCGATAGTCAGACAGAAGGCAGGAAGAGCGAGCGATAGTCAGACAGAAGGCAGGAAGAGCGAGCGATAGTCAGACAGAAGGCAGGAAGAGCGAGCGATAGTCAGACAGACGGCGGGGGAGCGAGCGATAGTCAGACAGAAGGCAGGAAGAGCGAGCGATAGTCAGACAGACGGCGGGGGAGCGAGCGATAGTCAGACAGAAGGCAGGAAGAGCGAGCGATAGTCAGACAGAAGGCAGGAAGAGCGAGCGATAGTCAGACAGAAGGCAGGAAGAGCGAGCGATAGTCAGACAGAAGGCGGGAGAGCGAGCGATAGTCAGACAGAAGGCAGGAAGAGCGAGCGATAGTCAGACAGAAGGCAGGAAGAGCGAGCGATAGTCAGACAGACGGTGGGGGAGCGAGCGATAGTCAGACAGAAGGCAGGAAGAGCGAGCGATAGTCAGACAGAAGGCAGGAAGAGCGAGCGATAGTCAGACAGAAGGCAGGAAGAGCGAGCGATAGTCAGACAGACGGTGGGGGAGCGAGCGATAGTCAGACAGAAGGCAGGAAGAGCGAGCGATAGTCAGACAGAAGGCAGGAAGAGCGAGCGATAGTCAGACAGAAGGCAGGAAGAGCGAGCGATAGTCAGACAGAAGGCAGGAAGAGCGAGCGATAGTCAGACAGAAGGCAGGAAGAGCGAGCGATAGTCAGACAGAAGGCAGGGAGAGCGAGCGATAGTCAGACAGAAGGCAGGAAGAGCGAGCGATAGTCAGACAGACGGCGGGGGAGCGAGCGATAGTCAGACAGAAGGCAGGAAGAGCGAGCGATAGTCAGACAGAAGGCAGGAAGAGCGAGCGATAGTCAGACAGAAGGCAGGAAGAGCGAGCGATAGTCAGACAGAAGGCAGGAAGAGCGAGCGATAGTCAGACAGAAGGCAGGAAGAGCGAGCGATAGTCAGACAGAAGGCAGGAAGAGCGAGCGATAGTCAGACAGACGGCGGGAGAGCGAGCGATAGTCAGACAGGATGCAGGAAGAGCGAGCGATAGTCAGACAGAAGGCAGGAAGAGCGAGCGATAGTCAGACAGAAGGCAGGAAGAGCGAGCGATAGTCAGACAGAAAGCAGGAAGAGCGAGCGATAGTCAGACAGAAGGCAGGAAGAGCGAGCGATAGTCAGACAGAAGGCAGGAAGAGCGAGCAATAGTCAGACAGAAGGCAGGAAGAGCGAGCGATAGTCAGACAGAAGGCAGGGAGAGCGAGCGATAGTCAGACAGAAGGCAGGAAGAGCGAGCGATAGTCAGACAGACGGCGGGGGAGCGAGCGATAGTCAGACAGAAGGCAGGAAGAGCGAGCGATAGTCAGACAGAAGGCAGGAAGAGCGAGCGATAGTCAGACAGAAGGCAGGAAGAGCGAGCGATAGTCAGACAGAAGGCAGGAAGAGCGAGCGATAGTCAGACATAAGGCAGGAAGAGCGAGCGATAGTCAGACAGAAGGCAGGAAGAGCGAGCGATAGTCAGACAGACGGCGGGAGAGCGAGCGATAGTCAGACAGGATGCAGGAAGAGCGAGCGATAGTCAGACAGAAGGCAGGAAGAGCGAGCGATAGTCAGACAGAAGGCAGGAAGAGCGAGCGATAGTCAGACAGAAGGCAGGAAGAGCGAGCGATAGTCAGACAGAAGGCAGGAAGAGCGAGCGATAAGCGATACAACCTCTGCCGACAAGTGGATGGGAGGGGGTGCGGCCGACGGACCGACCGTTGACGGATCGCCCCGGGAGGACGGATCCACGGCACCGTGCAGGGGCTCGTGGGAACTGGGGGGCTCGTGCAGGGGATGGTTGGGACGGATCCACGGCACCGTTGGGGCTCGTGCGGGACGGAGGACGGAGGACGGATCCACGGCACCGCGGGGGCTCGTGCAGGGGATGGTTGGGACGGATATGGCTGACGAGAGGACGGATACGGTAGACGGATTGACGGAATCACAACTTGATATATAAATGGGTTATAAGATGCAGTCCCATTCTTTCAAAGTGCATTCCCATCTAAATATTTCATTAGATACAAACTTAATATTTGAGTTTAGGTAGGTATACGATTACAAAAAGAATAAGCAGGTCATGACGGACAGAAGTGATCGAAGACTCTAACAATTGTCATGGTATGAACAATGCTCTGCTGAGGGCTGATACCAGCTACATAGAAGAAGTGATCCAATCAGTCTTGGGATAGTTGTGTTCCTTGAAAAGGCATGTTCTTGTTTATAAGCAACATAAAATGTGATACAGAATAGACAATGAGCTCCCTTGAAGTCACCACCACCTGCCAATGCTCTAAATAGGAAGCTACTTTCAGTACTTAAAATTGTTTGCAATGCTGGCAACTAATTAAATGTGGATTTTGTCTGAAATGCTGAAAAATGACATAGAAGTCTGAAGAATGCTGTCGTATGATCAAAACAGCATGCCCTCGGTGATATAAAGTAATATTGATATGGCGCATGGGCAAGTGCTTAGTAGTTTAAAGAATGTTATGCTTCTTCTTCCAGTTTCCAGTCATTTGAACCAATAAACCTGGCATCAATTAGAAAAGCAAACAGCGTAGTGAACCTTTCGAGCCCCTGCCCCCCCCCCCCCCTCCTGCTCCTATGCTTCGTGTGTCTTAGTCTTGAGTCGTCAGTCAATTTGCCAGTCTTCCTTGTCAAGTGGTTGTATTGTTATCAGACTGGTTATTGATTCGATACTGATTGAATCGATTGGAATCGTTCAATCAAAATTCATTGAATCAAAACATAATTGATTCACCACCAGATCTTTTGATCCCTGAATCGTGATTGAATCAAAACCCGCATCAAATCAAGGCTGATTGAATCAAAAGATTTAGCGATTCAAGTACACTGGTAAATTGTACAAATACATGCAGTCGCAGTGGCTACATTCATTTATACTTAAATACAATTGCTGTAACAATGTTTTAATTATCATATATATGCATGTTTCCATTTGTATTGATTTGACATAAATTCACCTCATATATTTAAATGTTGAATCAAACGTGAATCAATTAAAATATTCGTTGATTCTTTGAATTGGAAAGAATCAATTCTCAAAATTATATCCGTGAATCGAACGGTGATTGAATCATTCAGATTCCAAAATGAATCATGATTGAATCGTTCCAAAAAAAAATTGAATCAATAACCAGTCTGATTGTTGAGTCAATTGCAACATATCCTTTTGGGACCAAGTCGCTGTCTTGTGTTTTAATATTAATTCGCCAGTCGTCATTGTGTAAAGTCTTTGTATATTTCTAGCAATCGGTAGGCTAAAACAAGATAGATAAACCTAAGACTTACAAACCAGAAACAAGTTAAAGGGACTGTCCCACCTTTGTGAAAGTTGCCTTCATGTAGCTGTTCAAGGTCATCTTCATGTTCAAATTCAAGGTCAAAGGACGGGGTACCCAATAACGTCCCGAATTTCTTGTCGGATCCTTCCAAAAGTGGTCCCAAATGATAGACAGGGTCCATATCTATCGTTCGTCACCATAACCTGACCCGTGACCCTTGACCTTGGAGGTCAAATTCGAGGTCAAGGGACGGGGTACCGCATAACGTCCCGAATTTATTGCCGGAACGTTTCTAAAGTGGTCCCAGATGATAAACAGGGTCCATATCTAACGTCCGTCACCGTGACCTGACCCGTGACCTTTGATCTTGGAGGTAAAATTCGAGGTCAAAGGACGGGGTACAGCATAACAGCAGAATTATGGCGGAATCCTATCCAAAGTGGTTCCAGATGATAGACATGGTCCACATCTAACCTCCGTCACCGTGACCCAGGTACGTAGCCAAGGGGGGGGCGGCGGGGGCGACCGCCCCCCCCCCCCCCTGAAGGCCAGGAGGGCCCTTTTCAGCGCCCGCAGCGCGCCGAAAAGGGCCGACGAGACCGCGCGAAGCGTATCATGGGCTCTTTACCACGCGAAGCGTGGCATTTAGAGGGTTTAGAGGACTTCAGAGGCCCTATAGGGCCACCAGGGCCCTCTCTGAAAGACCAGAGGGCCCCTTGGACGTTCAAAAGAGCCCTGTGCATGTCAGAGGGGCCCCTGTCCAGACCGAAAGGCCCCTGAGCGGGTCAGAGGGCCCCTGAGCTCGTCGAATGGGCCCCCTGAACACGGCGAATGGGCCCCTAGCCAACACAGAGGGGCCCCTGGGCAGGTTGAGAGGCCCCTGAGTATGTCGGCAGCACGATAAAGCGGCCAGCGCAGTCCCTTGCCAAGTCATAAGGGCCCCTGAGCCGGTTGGAGGGCCCCTGGATAGAGTAGAGGGCCCCTGGGAAGTTAAAAGGGCTCATTTGCAGGTCAGAGGGGCCCCTGCACAGACCGAAAGGGCCCCTTGGTGGGTCAGAAGGGCCCCTAAACACGCCGAATGGGCCCCTAGTCAGCGCGGAGGGGCCCCAGGGCAGGTCGGAGGGCCCTCGGAGCATGTCGCAAGGCGACAAAGCAGCCAGCGCAGTCCCTTGCCAGGTCGGAAGGGTCCCTTAGAAGGCTGCAGGGCCCCTGGAGAGACAAGAGGGCCCCTGAAAAGTTAAAAGTGTCCCTGTGCAGATCGGAGGAGCCCCTGACCAGACCGAAAAGACCCCTGGGCGGGTAAGAAGGGCCCCTGAACATGCCGAATTGGCCCCTGGCCAACACGGAGGAGCCCCAGGGCAGGTCGGAGGGCCCCTTGAGCATTTCGGCAGGGCGACAAAGCAGCCAGCGCAGTCCGACCAGAAGAGTCGCTGGGCAGATCGGAGGGGCTCCTGTGCAAGTCAGACGGGCCCCTGACTAGACCGAAAGGGTCCCTGGGCCGGTCGGAAGGCCCCTTGAACATGCCGGATGAGTTCCTAGCCAGACTGGAGGGGCCCCTGGGCAGGTCGGAGGGCCCCCTGAGCAGGGGCGGCGGATTGCGGGGGCAGGGTACCCAAAATGCCCCCCAGTCGAAAATCCTGGGGGGGGGCATAAGGATCATTTTGCCCCCCCCCAGATTTTAGCTTGTTCAATCTGGGAGGCAAAATGACCCTTTTGCCCCCCCCCCCAGGATTTTCAACTGGGGGGAGGGGGGGATTTTGGGTACTCTGTGCCCCGCAATCCGCCGCCCTTGCCCCTGAGCATTTCGGCAGGGCGACAAAACAGCCAGTGCAGTCCATTGCCAGGTCGGAAGGACCTCTGATCAGGCCGAATGGGCCCCTTGACACACAAGAGGGGCTTCTTGGAAGGTCAGAGGAGTCCCTGGTGAGACCGGAAGGGTCAAAGCACAATATGCCCGAAAGCTCCGATTTGAATTTTTCCTGTAGAGTAAGCCCTACTTGTATTATATATATCACCCACTCCAAATCATGTCTTTTCGTTCCGCGGATATCAGATGAGTCCCTAAACAGGTCGGAAGGGCGTTGAAAAGGTCAGAGGGCCCCTAGACGATCTGAAGGGACCTTGGGCCTTTCAACAGTAAGAATACAGTTGTCCAGGAAATAAAACTCAAAATTTTCGCGCCGCTCCGCGGCGCAATTTAACTACAAATTCAATGATATGCGGGTTAGGAAAAAAATCGGCCAGTTTCTCGGCGCATTTACGTGTTATGTTGCTACTTTCCTATATAATTGGGCAAAATAGTTCACTTTAACACTTTTTTACCGCATCTTTTAAACGCACAATATAGCAAATTTAGAGGTCCGCACCATACGCAATGCGACGCATTGATGAGAAAGCATATCCAGGGCATAAGACTAAAAAAATTCGCGCCGCACCGCGGCGCAATTTCTTTAAGAGTTCCAGCCTCCAGGTCTTGAGCTTACAAAATATTCCAAGTTGGTATAGCTGATTCCAAATTGGTGTCGCTGGTTCCAAAGTTGATATGGCAGTTTGCTAACTCCAGCACCTAAAAGTTGGTATGGCACATGCCATACCTGTCATACAGCATTTTCCATAATTGTAATGTGCCTTTTCATCCGTTTTTTTTTGGGGGGGGGCCTTTCAACGCTTGGGAAGGGGGCCCTTTCAACGCTCGGGAAGGGGCCCTTTCGAGGCGCCGCCCCCCCCCCCCCCCCTGGACGAAATCCTGGCTACGTGCCTGCCATGACATGACCCCGTCCTTTCACCTGGAATTTGACCTCCAGTTGGAGGTCAAATCCTCCAATTGGAGTTAAAATTCGAAGTGAAAGGACAGGGTCAGGTCACGACGGACGTTAGCTGTGGACCCTGTCTATCATCTGGGGCCACTTTTGGAAAAATCCGGCAATAAATTCGGGACGTTATTGGGTACCCCGTCCTTTGACCTTGAAGATGACCTTGAACAGCAAAATAAAGGTCATATTCGTGATTAGCGTGCCAGAATTGAGCTTGGGCCGAGGTTGGGCCAAATTTGAATCCGTCGCTGAATAAGTCGCTACCTTCACGGACGTTCAACACTCAACAGTTCTGGTTTACGCGTCAGCCAATTTAAAGATCTCCGGAACGGAGGATCTTAAAGTTCACAGCGGTAATAACAATGCTTGGTCATGATAAAAAAGCAAACTTACATATGCTTTATTTGGGTATACATACTTTAAGTTGCTGTGCATTAAAATATACGATATATTAAGCTTACATTTCAACAACTGATCGCCATTATTAACTCTTTTTTCACGCAAGCCTGGTAAATTCATCTTAAAGGGAATAGTTCACCTTTAACATGGGGTTTTTGACTGAGATAGCAGATTTGTAGAGCAGATCTAAAAATGGTTTGTGGTGAAAGAATTACCTCTCTACGTTAAGTAATTTCGACACAGGACTAGTGGGCCCGATTTCATATATGTATTAAATCAGACAACATCCACAGTACAGTAGCTATTCTGCGTCCACGTCATATTAAAAGGCAAGAGCATCAAGATATGGGACTAGAGGTAAAACACATACATACAACAAGTATTCATGATAAGCAAGTGCGCCGCCGAGCACCACCACGTTACACGCCATACAGTACGCACTACACCGACTCAGAGAGCAGCAGCTGCTTAAGTCTGCGCTTGAAAGGCGCCATTCTGAGGTCCCTAAGGTCTGGTGGAAGACCATTGAACAAAGCACCACAATGGACAAAACGCCTAGCCCCAGAACCCGTCTTAGCTCGAGGGCATGACAACTGCCCAGTCTGTCTGGTGTTATGCACTGTCGAGACATAGGAGAACATTTCGGCGATATCATGCGGGAGACCAGTTGCGAGCACAGATTTTAGCAAGCAGAGCTGATGGTATTTGACCAGTTGCTCAGCACTAAGCCACCCAAGTTCATTTAGCACTCCGGATATATGATCGTGTTTACGGCGACCGCTTATGACACGAGCACAGAAGTTCAGAAGCTTTTGAACCCGATGCATCTGCGCTTTGCCACAGGTGCCGTAAACAGACATGCAATACCGTATCGAGCTTACTACAAGGGCGTTCACAACAAAGGCCACGGTATATGATGGAAGGACGTGCTTCGAGTGAGATTGGGCGATCAGGGCACCAGTGCACCTGGCGACCAGTTGACTGATGTGGTCATCAAAGGAAAGGTGTCTATCCATCACTAGACCAATATTTTTTACTGTACGGCTTTCAGTTACAACGGATGTGCCAAATTTGATTTCGATTGGGGGAGATCACGCAACGTATTTTTGGTTCCGAAAACAATAAGCTGAGTTTTTGCTGTGTTTACTTTCATAGAATTAGAGCTGAACCAGTCCGAAACCACGGCAAGGGTGTTCTCCAATGACGAAATCAGTGCTACGATGTCATGTTTTTTGCCGGTTTTCCAAATTTGGACATCGTCTGCGTATTGAGCAATTTCAGCGCCATGAGCGTGCATGACAAGATCATTGGAGAAAATTGAAAACATAATTGGACCCAGTGCTGTCCCCTGATACACCCCCATGGTGTTGGGCAGGGATGCCGAGCGCACAAGCTGACCGCTTCTGTCACGGGTTTGCACCTGCTGGGAGTGATTGGCTAGATATGACTCAAACCAGCGCGTGTCTACATTGTACAACCTAAGTTTGGAGAGCAGCGCGTCATGGTTCACCACATCAAAGCATTTTGAAAGGTCAGCTAGAATAAGTATCGTAATTTCAGTGTTATCCATACCAGAGAGAATGCGGTCCGAAAGCACCGTGAGTGCTGTTTCGGTCGAATGGCGCCGCCTGTACGCGTGCTGAGTACTCGAGAACAGGCGGTGTTTTTCAAAGTACGCGTTGAGTTGATGGTGAACAACACGTTCAACAATTTTGGCTATACCCGGTACAACAGAGATCGGTCGGAATTTGGAGGGATCAGACACGTCGGACGTTTTAGGGAGAGGCGTGACAAGGGCGTGCTTCCACGGCTGCGGCACCGAACCGGCGGTCAAACTAGAGTTAACAATATCGAGCAAGACGTGCCCAAACCCATGGAAGCACTGCTGCAACATGTAAACGCTAATGCCATCAGCTCCGCAAGATTTAGACGATTTCATGTTAGCGAGAGTATAAAAAGTGATTCAAGAGTCACAGGTTGAACTTGAAACGAGCAGGTCAGAACACGCGGCAGTAAAACGGGCACAATCCGGCTGGGCGGAGGTACGGCAGCGGCAGTAGTGGGACCGACATCGACAAAATAACGGTTGAGCACGTCAGGCTGTACATTCAGGACTGTGCCAGCACCAGACTTACCACCCCCAATGATTGGCTTGAGGCAACGCCAAATTGAGGACCGGTTAGACTCGGTAATACACCGATGCACCTCGTCCCTACAGTCACGCCGAATCGCAGCCCTACCCTCGCGGTTCAGCGCTTTATAGCGCGTGCGATCGCCGTTAGCCAGGGCTACACGGCGGGTGGCCAACAAATCGCTTGTCTGGGTTGACAGGTGCGGGGCAGCGGGGTTACGCAACCGGACACGGCGCATCGGGGCAACCGCGTCCAGCACAGAGGTGAAAGAAGTCACAAAATTATCCCACTTCGTCGATGTCAGGCGCTCAGTAAAAACATTAGACCAGTCACAGCCATACAAGGTACGGTTGAAAAGATGAAAATCAAGCTTGTTGAGACAGCGTGAAACGGTAACAGTTGCCCTCGGTCGACACTTAGCCACGGACACAACTGCTCGCGACAAGTTGTGCGGGCTATAGTGACAGTGAGTTACACCAGCGCGCAGAAAACAGCCAGCACGACTAACGGCTATGCAGTCTAGCAGCGACATAGCAGGTCTGTAAGTTGGAACTGAAGAATTGCACATGTGGAAATCATACGCGCCAAATAACTCCCTCAGGCGCGAACCCTGAGCTCTGGGCGATCTGTCCAACTGGTTGAGATTGTGGTCACCCGCCAGTGCCACCAGGCCAGGATAACGCAACACAATAAACTGGACCTGGTGTTCAAGGTCATCTAAGTCCGCGGTTACCTGCGCCACAGAGTTAGTCGGGTGACGATAAAAAGAACCAAGAGTCAGGCACCGATGGGAAGCACAGCTGATCAAAGTCCAGATTACTTCGAGGTTGGATGAGCCGGTTAACGAAGGCACATCGAGAACTTGTACATGTAGAGAGTCACGTACCAGGACGGCGACGCCTCCCCTCCCCCGCGGCAGTCGACTGGAAGCGGGCCTGTCACGCCGGAACAGCTGGTACCCGTTGATGTTCAGAAGACGCAGCGGGACGCTGGGAGATAGCCAGGACTCACTGACTGCGATGACGTCGTACTGGTGGACGTCCAGTCTCAGCTCCGGCAGCTTAGGCTTCATCGATTGCACGTTCAGCTGTGCAATCATTTGAATCATTCATTCCCGCTGTTCTGGGCTACGATCTGGGAATGAACGCTCGCCGCCGCGCCGCGGAGGAAGGTACACTCTCTGGCACGTAGTCTCTGGTCACGACGCCTCGTTAATATCCGCTCAGCCGCCCGGGCGGCGCGGCGGCACCCTTGTCAGAGACTGTACTTGGCGTCAGGCGGAGCGGGGCGGAGCCAGAACGCCAGCTGCTATCGTACGATTTCTCGTGAAATAGAAAGAGAAACTTGCTTCTTTCTCCACATATATCCATCAGTTGTCTAAACCAAAAGTCATATTCATAGTTTTGAGCTCAAGATGCACCTAATGGTTGAACTTCAAGACAACTTTCAAGGTGACCTATTCCCTTTAAAGGAAATAGTTCACCTTCGGAAAATTTATCAGAACATGATTTTATTATACTTTTTAATACAGTTTCTTTTTTTTCTTTTCAAAAATGGTCCTACATCGCGCCAATTCAGGACAGAAGGTTGTAAATTATTAATGTTATGGTGTGCGTTATTGGTCTGCGCATGCTCAGACCAGTGCTGGCACTCTCAGACGGTACGGTATATCATATATGCGCCACATTTCTTCGCCAAAAAGGCAAATATCTTCGGCTGGAGAGTCTTTTCAGACAAGAACAGTCGCAGATAGGGATTTCTCAACACGGGCTACAAAACTGCTATTTCAGTTAAAAAACCCATGTTGAAGGTGAACTATTTCCTTTAAGTAGGTGTCATAATAATTTAGCGGCCTCGCCCACCGAAGTATCCTATCACCTGCGCAGGAATAGCCGCGCAATTAAAAAACTTTTTTAACCGCACCCGGGCGTAGGAACGTTAGTTATAGTTATCTTGGTAGGAACTATGTTCAAGTTGGGGGGGGGGGGGGGGGGGGGCAGGAGGCATTCTGAAGTCGATTCTTTCCGTGCAACGCCCATAGGCGTAATGTTAAAATCCAAAATGTTGGGTGGGGGCGGCCGCCCCCCCCCCTGCCCCCTGCTCCTATGCCTATGATTATATTGATGTCAGTGAAACACTACCTTCGATAAATTAAAGCACCGTTATGCACCTTATTTGTCTTCAAATAATGCTACCATATTGGGTCAAATAAAGTTGTGTGTCCTTTTCCATAATTTCAACATAAGAATTTATATAATTATTCCAACAGACGTCAATTCGTAGTGTTCTAACATGTACGCTATTTGAACGAACATCATCAAGCGGTGAAATTCTAGCCTTCGCTTTCTCAATCACAGCAGACATTATCAACTATCAAGTCGGCCAAGTGCTGGCATACGTGAAACAGCTTTTTTAGAGTTGCTAAATGAAGTTGCCCATTTCCAGGAGAAATATGCACTTGTGGGTTCATATTTCTCCTGGGGTCACTGGATTGTAATGCGAATATAAATATGATAGTAACTAATGCGTTACACCCAGAGTAACCCCTTTGGAAACCAAAAATTACACCACTGGACGTAGTAAGTGGCAAGAAGAACTGACGCGACGAAAGATGAACTCTGCCACAGGGGCGGATCCAGGATTTTCTAAGGCAGGGGGCTTCAGGCCTGAGGGCGGCATATTTCCTCGGTGACGGGGGCGGCATGGTGCCTTCCGAGGGCGGCATAATGCCTTCCGAGGGCGGCGATGTACCTTCCGAGGGCGGCATAATGCGTTGTGAGGGCAGCAAGATGTCTTCTGAGGGTGCCAGGGTGCCTTCCAAGAGTGCTACGATGCTGTTGGTAGACGCAAGGGCGCCCTGGCGGCCTCCCGAAAACGCTACGGCGCCGGCAAATCCTATACAAAAATGGCGCCGCGGCGCCCTCGGGCATCCCGGCGCCGGGATGCCCGAGGGCGCCGTTTTCTAAGGCAGGGGGCTTCAGCCCCTACGGCCCCCCCCCTGGATCCGCCACTGCTCTGCCAAGCACGTAAATCCCACCCATCCATCATACACAGCCGAGTATCGCATATGCATCACAAAGTGCAGTTGTGCAGACACTAGACAGTGGATTAGATACATGATACCAGTGGCGGCGGAAGGTATTTTCGGATGGGAGGGGAGGGGAAATAAACACAGGGGCCCCTCGGCCAAAGGGCCCCCACGGCCGCCCCCAAAACAAAACAAAATAATGGCTCGAAATTGTATCTCCTCGGATTTAGGCCACTATATATTGCAGGGCCTCTAATTGGTCGCAAAAAACGTCGGACAGGCCCATGTTGAAGTCTCAGACTTTCCGAGGGTCCCCTCAGGCCTACCGAGCGCCCCCTCAGGCCGGACTGAAGGCCTTCTGTCGGCCTTAAAGGGCCCCTCAGGCTGGCTGGGGGCACTTCGGGGCACTCGGTCAACTTCTTGGAAGGCCCCTCTTACAAATTTATGGGGGGGAATGATATGTTTGCCCCCCAACTTCTTGAGTGTGTGTGTGTGGGGGGGGGGGGGGGGGGGGCAGCTGCCCACCCTGCCCACCCTTAACCGCCGCCACTGCATGATACTACCTATGTAAGCACTAAGCAGCGGCACACGATGACTGGCTCCCTGCCAGCTTCCCGGTAGCGTTCGCAGAAATCGGAGACCTCTGCCATCTCCCAGGACGGCGGCCGTCGGAAGTCGTTTGACCACAACACGTCTCTGTCGGATGTCTAAGACGGGTGTCGGATGACGGGTCAGCGGCAGGCCCGGAAAGAGCGCCAGTGTCGCCGAGCTGTCACTGCAGTTTCCGAGTCCCGCCGACTCCCGCTGCCCACCCGTTGCCCCCCCCCCCGCTGTTGCCCCGCTGCTGCCCCGGCGGC